>JAPMOB010212748.1:0-23323 GCA_029875015.1 Lepomis gibbosus | reverse complement strand
GGTATGTATGGACTTATCTAACTCTGGGGGATAAGGTGAATAGGCTAAAGTCCCAAAAAGTCGGAGTGTTCCTTTAACTCACAGTTTGAAAACCTCTGGTCTATAGCACGCACAGCACAGAGTAAAAATACCCTCTCCAGAATGCAACACATGTAATGGCCTCATAGCTGTGATGAGTGATGTAAGATGCAAGGTTGGGGCGATGCCAAAATAACAGCTGTATTGAGGGGAAGAGTCAAAGAGTCACAACAAAGTAACCATCAGCAAAGCCATGAAATGCACTCATAGTCGAGGGGTCGTAGGGTGAAAGCTGCGGCGAGGGAAGTGTGTTTGCTGGATGGTAAAATCTGGAGTAGCCACATGAAAGGACCAGCATTGGCTGAGGAAGAAGCTCTGTCTAATTCCATCCGTTACTATTACAGACATCGGCTAAATCTGAGCCTAAAGAACACACAGACTGTTTTCTCACAGGAGTGGGAACTGTACGCTGGGATACAGACATAAAGAGATTACTGTGATATCTGTGGGAAAGCAGTCTGGAAAAGTCCACTTGGTGGGATATCATATACTTATTAATCACCGCATTTAACATCTGTTGGACACTGTCAATATTTTGCTGTCAACAGCGAAATAAAAAATGTCAGGCTCTTGAAAGAACTTCAAATATACTGTAGTGCTGAAATGAGGATGTTGTCTTTCAAAGAGACATTTCATACTGTACAGCGCAGTTTGTCTAATTTGAAACAGCTCAACATCAGATGGAAAAGTATGGTAAAAAAAGAGGCAGCAAAACCTATAAAGAAAATTACTAGAGGCCCCTCCATCCTTTTAATGCCTGTGCCGTTGTTTGGGGACCTTTAATGTGAACACTATAAAACAAGAGAGGGTGAAATGGGGAGAGGAGTGGTATGGTGAGACAACCAACAGGCAAAACCCAAAGCAACTCGAGCATGGCCCACACAGCCTCTCACACAGTTCAGTAGAGAGAAGACACTTGTTGTAGGTCTAATCCTGACATATTCCGCTGCAACACTTCATGTTACTGAGAAGATCTGCAGTGACGTGATTCTACCAGCAGCTAAAAAATGTCACAGAGACATTCTACATTTTGGGGTTGCTGTGCAGTGGCACAGTATTTGCGTAGAATTTGTCTTCCTGAATCTCCCTGACAGAAACCTACATCTTCACACTACACTTTTCCAGTCTGTGTGGAACTGAAAGTGGTTTTGAGTACTTCCAACCCAGAGCTGTGACAACAGACAGGAAAAGATGTGGAAGACATGTTACCATTTTACCCCTCTGATTGCTTTATGTGGAAATGCTAATACAGAGAAATGCCATAGGATTATGTGGACAGTGATAATGAGTAGCCGCAAAGGAACTGGACACAGCTATCAGGAATGAATCTGCATAGCCTGTCAGACTGGATATATTGCTACATCTTTCAGTTTGACAAAGAGCTTGCCTTAAGAGGATTATTAACCACATGGTCATCTGTGTCTATAGGCAAGATGCTGAACGTTCACATGCAAGGGTCCCGCACTTGTCCAATGGGATGTGACCCTGTTTTGGGGTATTCCTGGAATGACAGCTTGACTTAGGCAACTCGGCTTACGGTGACTGGAAGAAGCGCTAATCTGCAGCTCCCCAACATTTCTGTTCACGACTGATTATGCTCCAGTCAGTAGCCCCCAAATTGCCCCCTGTTCATGGCTGAGAAGGGCGTGACTAGGGGTGCACACAGGGGGGGTGGTGGCTAGAGTTAACACCCATCAGAGTTTACTTACTTATCAAGCAAATAACTCTAAGTGCAGAGCGTCTGCCTCACATATCCTCATATTCTCTTAAAAAAACACTTAATCCCCTCTTTATGATAAGCTGTCGAGGAGCTTGGACTGTCTGCCGTGAGACTACAGAGAGACCAACAACGGGGATTTAAGGTTTCAAAGCCAACTCAAATTAAATTAAACATAGTGGTCCTCTAAATCTCAGAGCTCTTATACACTCTAAAAAGCAAATGGAATATAAGTGGCTGTGTGTGCTTCCAAAGGCCAGACACCAGTGACCCAACCGGAGCATCGTAACTCACCCAGCTCTGCTCGGGTCTCCACTCCAATCTTGTATGGTTGGATCTCAATCTCATTTCCCTGCGTACTGCTATTCTGAAAGCGTGTGAGAAGTAGGTGTGTGGTCGACCTCATCGGGACAACCTCAAATATCCCAGACGCTCCCCGTTTCTGCCTCGCATGCATCACAGACAGTCGTAAAAACAAGCACAGGCCTCTGAAGGAGTACTCCAGGTCAGGTCTGACCTCCCAGCTGAACAGCTGAGCCTGAAGTCCAACTCACTCGAGTTTGTAGCTGACTGCTGTCTTTCACACCGCGCTTCAGCACCCCTGAAACTTAATAACGACCTCCTCCGTGCCTGTTCACACTTGGATTTGGCTCATAAGCATGTCAGACAAAAACCAGATCACTGTCTCTTTGCCAACACCACAACATAGAGTTATGGAAATTGCAGAAATTTGAACCGCTTGTAGCCCTCTGATGAGCCCTAGCTTAACACACAGCATTACAAGAGTGAAACAGATATTTTAAATGTACTTTGAAAGGGGCAGTTTAAGGGATGGAAAAGTTGAAAGGTTCATGTATTCATTTGCTTACATTACAGTAAATTTCATTCCCAGACTGAAAGTAACTCACCGTTGGAAATCTGAACGATACAATCAATATTGAGACAGTTTTTTTCGCTCATTCTAGTGCCATACTGAGAGCTAAAACACACCTTCAAATATGCAGCAGCTAAACTCTCATACAATTACTTTCTTTTGAAGCCGTCCCTCCTCGCAAACTGGTGGCATTAACTATTCAAGTCTTGTATGAAATATATTGGCAGAACATCTACCGAATCCAGAACAAAACGACCTCCCGTTAAAAAAAAAAGAAAAAAAGAAAACATTATTCCTTCTTTTGTGGTTCTCGCCATCATTTTGAAAGGATCTTGGAATCCTAAACGGCAGTTTGATTGTGGTGTCTTTTGATGTGTGTCTGCATTCACCTTTGACACTGGGGGATTAACAGAAAGACCTAAGTCCTAGACCCTGCCGCTGTGCATTGCTGGATGCACTTTTCCCATCATTGTTGTGGAGCAGAATAGCCCCGGTGTCTGGAATGGTCGCCCTCT
The DNA here is from genome assembly GCA_029875015.1 of Lepomis gibbosus. Lineage (NCBI taxonomy): Eukaryota > Metazoa > Chordata > Actinopteri > Centrarchiformes > Centrarchidae > Lepomis > Lepomis gibbosus. The sequence continues at coordinate 20,139 of JAPMOB010212748.1, read as the reverse complement.
GTCTCAGTGACAATGCTTTAGTGATCCACACACACTACAGTAATGACTGTTGGTACAAAGACCTTTTGACGTCTAAGGGAACAGCGTCGCTCGTGCTCAACGCTGCCTGCATTCTGCGTCCGCTTCCCTCTGACTGCCTGCCACTGCAGCAGCTGGCCCCTCCCCTCGCAACTCCCCTCTCTCATTCAGCTACTCTTGAAATGGTAGGAAGAGTCTTTTCTAGTATTTGTGTGTGTGTGTGTGTGTGTGTGTGCAACCACGCTTGCTACACTGACATTAAGATCTATGAGTTGGGATGTGCTTTGGGTACCTGCTACTGAAAAGATTTGACTGACAACAAGAAAGCCCCCTCCACCCACCCCCCTCCCAGAAAACACTGTGCTGCCAACACAGATGTGCTGCTTCCATCACCTAATTACTACTGCAACATAGCTCACACAGCAGGAGAGGACAGAGAGAGAGAGAATGGTAGCTCAGCTCATGCTGTATGTGTTAGCTGTGCTGGTTGTACATGGCTGCTGGTCCTCATTCGGCGTGAGGGTCCAACGCACATGCTGCCCATGCATAATGCAAAACAGTCCAGCAGCGGTCAGGTGGCAGGGATGGGAAGGGACCCCTCTGCACCATATGCACTGAACACAGCCTCTCCCCACAAGGGTTAGCCCAGGCTGCTGCAACACCCCCCACTACCCTCATTATCCTGCTCTCCCTCCCTCCTCCCTTTTCCCACTTTCTCCTCATCTCTCTTCAGTCACTCGTCCTCTCACAGCACAGCAAGCGCTCGGAGGGTCCAGCGATGGATTTTCTGCCTTGCAATTCATCAGATATAAAGAGTAGGGACGGCAGTGGCAGGATCATGATGGAGAGGACAGAGGAGAATACTGTTGTTTTTAAGCCCCTTAAAGCAGCTTAATGAGGGGTTTCCTCTGATCAAAGCACGAGGAGGTGTTAGGACACAGGAGCATAGATCGCTACTGTAGAGGGAGACTGACTCTTCCATGACTAAAGATGAGGATGTACGTTGCTTTTCACTCTATCTGCAGTGACTTGGCTTGAAGATGCTAAGATTAGATACAGCACATCAACACGTTCTTGGTGCGGCTGTAGGTTGAGCAGCTAAAGCCACCCTGCTGTAATGATCACTCAGCTGCCCAAGGCTTCGTGGCTTGACTCGTTACAGTTGACAGACTGGACCTGAAGTCTTCGGCATGGTGAGCCGTAGGCATGTGGCTACTTAAGTGTACACATTGTTCGGCCACTCCTTATTTCTGCCAGGGGCTACAGCGTGTAATCATTACCATTTTATCCTGATTTTTCAACTTTAGACATCTTAATCTCAGATAATTATATGCTGTGTAGCAAATAAAATCTGAAGAAGTAAAAGATGTAGCCACAAGGAAAAAATTAAAGTAGATTTCTATCACATAAGAAAGCAGAAACTTGCACTTTAACCAGGATGGCATTTCATTGTACAGAAGAGCATATTCTCCCCATGAACACACTTCCCTTCATTCTCCATGCTGCAGCAATATCTTTAACCCATTCAGTGCCACAGTCCAATGTCCATGCAAGTAGCCTAAATACAAAATCCAGTTACCAAGTTTGAGTAACCCTATGACCTAACATATTTTAAGTGATTCAAATGAACACATTACAGGATTCTTGCTTGACAATGAATCCTTAACAATTAACTACAATTAATAAAAATCTATAAAAGCACCTTCTTGATACCCAGACAGACATGGTGTGAGACTAAGCTGACCTATTTTAATAACTGCCTTCTTACAACACATCAACAAAAAAGGCCACTGAAATCTACTTTTGACTTTTGTTTTAAAATCTAGATTTAGTCATCTTAGTCACCATCACTGAATTTATCAATTCCACAATTGGGCCTCTAACAAAATCACTTTTTCACATTTTCGCACACTCCAACACTACAGGCTTAATTCCCATCTGTACACAGTGTTCAGTTTTAATAACGCTATATAGTGAGGAAATGCGGACGCTCGAGGAGGATTAAAGCCACATGGCCTCATCACAGCATCGCACAGCGAGCTGCCGCACAAAACGCAGGCTGTTAGATGTTGGACTAAATCGCTCCCAGAAAAGGGCGAGGAACTAATGACTGATTCTTGATAGCTCTCTCTCTCTCTCTCTCATCTTGCAGTCGCTGAAGCTGGTCTGACAGATGAGCCCAAAGCGACATCCTACACACACACACACACGCACGCACACACACACATACATACAGTGCGAAAGCATGCACTCCGTGATCCGTGGATGGAGAGTCGATCACCTTAATTGATTTATCTGTAATTGTCTAACAGCCCCGGAGGAAATCATTAGTGTCAAGCAATTTCTGATAGCGAAGACATGTAGCTTATCTATATGATTTAACCACAGCGCACATAATCTACAACCACGACCAGGCTTTTGGTTATAGCAGACTGTCCACTGCGCTACTGCAAGCCCATTGTTCCGCCTGTCTGAGCTGGCAGCTCCAAAAGACACAGCTCGCAATTAGTGCATGTACAATCACTCAAACAAATGAACAACACCGCTCTACTTTGTTTGCAGGAACCCATAAGATATATAAGAATATTCTGATATAGAAAGAGAGAGGTCGGATCTCTTACCGGCTACAGTGTATCTATCCATGTAATTGAGCACGTTCCCGAAACTGAGGATCCCGGCGGCGGCAGCCGGTGAGCGGCATCTGAGCAGCGCGGCGCGGAATTTCTGCCCCGGCTTGCACGGGTGAAGGTCCGGGTTGGATTTCAGTCCGGGACTCATGCTGCCCGAAAGCGTGCGCACCTCATCCGAACTGCTGCAGCCTTCAATCTCGCATCCATCTCTATCCACACACATTTTCTGGCACGGAAGATCCAGCGCAGAAAAGAAGAGGTAGAGAATGGAGAGGAAAACAGTTCAACAAGGACCAGACTCAGTGATGGTCTGTGATTTTACTTGAAATTAGTCGCAGTTCAATTGTTGTCTTGAGTGTTGAAGCGCACGAGCTCTTCTCGGGATCATATTTTTCTACCAGTGAGCAGTGACGGACGGGCTGTGCGCTCCTTAGTATTTTTTTTTTCTAAGGACCAAGTGTTATAGTGGAGGGGGTGTGACCTGGCTGTAAAAACTCCTCCCCTGAAGCCCTGCAGCGAATGATGGAACCGCACCTGATACTGTGGTGCAGATGCCGGGGAATTGCAACGGGAGTGGAGTGCGGTTGGAAAACACTTTCTGTTATTTAAGGAAGCTAGCAGTGGTGGGAATTGGGTGGGTGGGTGTGAATTAATTTATTTATAGCCTATATCAATAAATGCTCATCGATTTATTAGTGGGCAATGACTGCTGACTGAGAAAACATTACTGTAATTACTATAAATAACCCTGATAGAAATGGTCATGAAAGTACACATTTAGAGATCAGAGGAAGCTGGGTCGCTTGTGGTGTGCTCGTATTTTTGTATGTGTATATGTTTCTTCTTTTTCTCTTCAAAATGTAAAAATGTGATTGACTTAGTTTCAGTGTCATACTGTCTCTGATGAAATAGCTTGAAATGAACCAACATTGAAGTGCTCTACAGAAAGCTTAGCCTATTATAGATTATTTGATAAATGATGAAAATCAATTAAAAACATAGACATAATAAAGAAGATATAAGTAAATTAATGAAAGTGTATAATTGGGGATAAAATCATATAAATGCTACAGCATTGTCGAGGTCTGGATTAGTGGATGAGAAGATCAGAGATATAACCTGTTAGTCCATGCAATGCTTTTTTTATGGTCTCTCATCTTGGTACAGGTGAGGTATCTCGCTGCTGCATTTTGAACCAGCTGCAGATGAGACAAGGCTGCCTGACTGACTCCTACATAGAGACAACTGCAATAGCAGAAATAAGAGCATTAACTAAGTTCTTCAAATCCTTAAGAGACTGGAATTATTTAAATAGTGCTAAAAGTGATCTAAGGTGGCAGAAGCTCGCAATGATAACATAGCTGATGTGTTTATCAAATTTGAAACAGAAGTAAAGATAACACAGAGATTTCTCCCTCAGGAATTTACATTCAATGACAGAGGCCGAGGAGTGTTGATTGTGGTGTTGGAGTACAGGTTAATTAAAGATTAAGTGTAGCTTCTGAACATACTGTAAAAAACAATTACAGTGTGGAGCCTTGTGTGCAACAGAATGAAACAAAGGTCAAACATTTCCATGTGTACAGATCAGTTCAGGTACAGTATATTAACTGTAGAAACAGGTAGCTTTACTAGTCTCCCTCAAGAGGAAAGACCTCATCACGTGGTTTACATGATATTGAAAGGGAACATGTTTTACATGTTTTATTGTACATTAAATCGTGATCACTTTTGTCCTTCAGTTCTGATTAATTCTTCTAAATGGATTGTATAAAAAGGGTGTAGGTGACCAGGAACTGCTGTCAAGGTGTGTGTCTAATATTTCACTTCAACAGAGTCCACTGGTTGCTGGGCTCCGACACAGAGGTGCAGTGACATTCAGCAGTTACTGACCCGAAGCAGCTGAATCTTCTTTAATGTTTTGTCTATTTCTAGTTGTCATGTTGACTGGCTTCAGCTTAAGGTCTCTCCAAACGTGGACTGAATTTGGAATGTCAGCGTTTTATTTTAATGCTCAAAATCAATATTCTACCAAATTTAAAACAATTCTCACACACCTCCCTGCTTCAACTTTTTTTAACTGATTTTTCTCAGCTGTGTTTGTCCAATTTATTTCAACTTGTAAGTAATACTTCATTACAAATGAGGGCAAGTTTACTGGTTCTTTGAGTTTAAAGGTTCGAAATTAAATGTTTTTTTGTTGGATGCAATTTTAATGTTGTAACTATATTGTTTACTGCATGTAGTTTAGGAAAAAAATGTGTTTTTTTTATGTATACCCCATGAAAACTAGGTCCAAGGCAACTATGTGAATTCACGATCAGCTATAAACATGCACACTATCTGAATGGAAATTAGAATCCCCACTCTTGTCACTCCATTGTTCAGTCAAACAGAAAGAAGAAATGAGAGTACAGTCTAAAGTCTTGGAGCTTGTCATTTGGGGGCAGATATTGCTCATCAGACATATCGTCTCAAAATTTAGAATAACAATTTATAAACCCAACAATTACAGCCAAAACAATCTGAGTGACACACTCATTCCAAAAGAATTCACAGAGGCACAAACCTTTTATTATTATATGTTGTCCTATATGTATATATTTTTATTTCATCATATTTCTGTGCTAAAAATTAAGGAATGCCTCAATTTTAGTGATTTCAAAAGACAATAACCAGGAGGCACCGTATTCAATCTTCTGTGGTTCACAATATTCAGGGAGATGTGCTGAGTAAGTAGGCCAATAGCTGCTGGGGTATTTCTACTGTGACTTTGAGACCACAGCAAACACTGACTCCACTTTGGGGGAAACATTATCTAACAGCACTCTACCCATTATTACATCTCAGTTTGCTTATCAATCTCAGTCTCCTGGTTGTCTGCTGGGTTTCAATGCACTGCACACATTTGAGAGATGTTCACACAAAAGACAATGGCAGAGGTTTAAGCAGTCCCGATCGGTGGTTTTTCACATCAAGGACCCCTATATTGACAAAAATTAGACCACGGACTCCCATTGTCCCAATTTGAGTCCCCATTCTGTGACTCAAGTGGTCATGCATTCTGTCATTGTGTTATTTATGGACAGAATTAAACTGAAAGAAAAGAAAATATTTCACTTTTTGTGAATATATATGACACTGAAAATAAAGGATTTATGTCTTTTCAGGAGTGAAATTTACACGTTATGAGTCACTCACCTTTACAGCAGATACATTAGAGCACAATTTTTTTTAACCCTAAATGTCACCATAGGAATTTTTAATTTAGGTTTTGGCCAAATTATTATTATTCAAAAATTGGCTGAAAAGTACAAAAGACAAAATTTACCAAGCATATTTTTTGTCTGAAAGCAATGAAGTTGACCATTTATAAGTCATATTTAAGGCACAGTGATGAAGCAGTAATGATGGATGAAACCTAGGAGGGGAAAATCATGTGGTTTGGTCAAGAAAAGATGAACAGTCCTGACAGTTTCAGTGGTTTCTGTGCTCACCTGACAGCCACCACTGTCACCACCTGCATATCAATATATTGGGGACAAGATACAGAAAGCCTTTATAAAGAATGCAGGGACTTCACTCGTCCTCGTTTGAATAAAACCTTCTTTTTTGTTGCTACTGGGTGACAGATTATTTACAGTAAAATGGTGACTTAAACACCACTGAAGTAGGTGACAGTGCCCGGTAACACTGCAAATTGTGTTGCTGTCTTATAAGTCTAAAATATATTTCCAACCATTCACACCTCAATGGATTTTCAATGAGATGACTTTTAATGAGATGAGCTTCTGTAACAGAGCTGTGGTGATAGCTGCGCCAGAGTTGCAAGATGACTGTGTGCCTGAAAAGGAAAATTAGCTGTATATTGAATGGCTGGGAGAGGTCCAATCCTGCATGCAGATCAGTGTTTCTGTGCCATCTGCGTTCTGTCAGAAAGGAGCCAAAACATCTCCAGCTAATTGTTAGACTATTCCATTGTTTACACGGAGCCGTATTGACTTTGCCAACACAAGGATTGTCCCCAGCATGATCAACTATATATATCACAGGAAGTGGAGTATAGAGGATTGTGTCATTCTGAACCAAGACATGCTGCAGGAAAGGTGTGAGGCAGAGAAAGAAAAACTGAGATGTTGTTGATTCTGCGAAAGAGTTCAGTGTATGAATGAAAGGTGGGTGTGCTGGGGGGGCATTCCTGACAAGTGCAGTATGATTTTGCTGAAAGCTAGGGACAGTGGCCAATAGTCTTTTATTCCAGATGAACTGGGTAGGCTACAAATGAGTGAAAAGTTTTACTCTATCATGTACTTCACTGCAGAAACAAAATGCTAATAACCTGGAAGTGAAATAAGATCTAGCTTAGTGTCACTATTTATCCTTGTGAAACTACACTAAATCTGGGAGGGAGGTAGATACATAGAAGATTAGGGAGGCTGAATCCTGGCATCAGTTTGGGAGAAGGCTGGGCGCTTGCTTGGCTCTGCAGGCATTTGGCATTGCAAGGATATAAGAGTTGAGGTCTGAATGCGCTCGCATGCACCAAGTTGACCTGTATTGTTTTATTTAGACTGAAATAAAAAAGTTCTGCCAGCAAAACCTAAAGCCCGTCATGGCATTTGTTTTGCAGAACTACTTTCAAAGCAATCATCCACTTACTTCCCAGTATCTTTGATGTCTGAAAATCCCCTCTTTTTGAATCTGGAAAGTATGATGCAAACAGTGCAGCCTGGCAGGCTCAGCAGAAAATGATCAAGCGATACTGACAAGAATTGCTTTTGTAACGCTACAGACTGACATCTAGGATAAGAGGATGCAGGAAAAGAGAAGGGGGCCAAACCAGCCAGTGGTCTCACACGGAGGGCTTAGGAGGGAGCCCCAGTAAACAGTTGTTCCTGTCTCCCTCTCTGGAGCCCCTACCTCCCCTCCTCTTTCTTTGGGATGTGTTTGATATGCTAGTCATGTCTGTGGGATCCTGTGTGTTTTTCCATCGTGCAGAATGGCTTGGTGGACCTGGACCTATCTCTAGCATTATTCTGCTCTGTGGCCCGGAGCCACCGAGTCACTAACCCGGCCTTCCTTCCTGTCTCAGCTCAGGGCCGAGCCTCCAGTGCAGGATGGGAGATAACTTGCTAATCGCTAGGCCCAGCGCCTGCAGGGCGATAAGGACGGCGTTTTCTGCATTCTGTGGCTTCATGTGGTTGCCAGTGAAGTTTAAATGTCCCACTGACACGTGTGTCTATCAGCTGTGCTACTGGTGAACACGTCTCCACCTCTTTGAGCTCACAATGTTCACAAGAATATATGTACCTAGCAATTATATTCTATAGTTTGTTTATATTCTGAGTTTGATGAAGCAGTGTGGTGTAATGTATTTCTAACTCTTTTCAGGTCATTAATGGGATTAAAAAAGGTGAGGTATTATCTCTGTTCTTGTTTAACTTGTATATGGATGACTTCTCCAGGCAGTAAAATGTGTGTTGTAATGGGAATTCCAAACATATTGCATGTAACCCTGGACTCAGGGAGACTCATCTGTGCTGTGTAAACGTAACAGTGAAAATATCTCTGTTCTCTGTGTTATCCAGACTTCAGGGACAACGTGTCTCTGTGGGATGATATGATTGAACCTAAAACTGGATAAATAACAGGCTCACTGAGCTCTCCTCACTCATTCGAGCATACATGTACACGGCGTATGTGTGTTGCTGTGAGTCCTTCTGCAGAAGACTTGAATAAAACTCACGGAAAGACAAGTGTTTGCCTGAGATGTTTTTTGAAAACTTGAATTGCCATCACAGTGTAAGAATAGTTGTGTTTTGGGCAGCACACTGAGTCTATCTGTGCATTTTCAAAATGTGTAAATTGATAGTGATAATCTTTCAATGTGATTGTTGTTTTTATCTAGTTTATTCTCCATCTTTAAGCTTCTGTGGGGAATAAAAAATAAAGTGAAGTTAAACTAAAATAAATAAACAAATTGTTCAGCAATTAAAACAATCAAGGATTGTAAAAAAAAAATGCAATTATCACAACAACAGTTTGCCATTCTCCCATTGTTGTCTCAGCAATGTTTACGTCCAGTTAAAAATGCACATTTCCCCTTCCTGTACCAAGGACCAAGTGTCCCAGTTTCCTTGAGGACACTATGTACTGTACGTTAAATATCTGGAAGGAGAGGATGAACAGGCCCCCCTGATGTTTGTTTCAGCTAAGGCGAAAACAACGAGTGGTACATTTGTGTTGTAGAAATTCACTTTTCAGATGAGATGTTCAGTGGAGTACATTTTTACATCTAACATCTGTCTCCTTTGTATTTCAACAAATGGTAACTGGAAATCACGGGTTGGTGGTTTGACTCCTCAGTCAAACAGGATCTGGTGGTGCCTTGCTCACAGTATTGGTCACATTCCTAAGGTAGCGACAAACTGTCACTTCTGATGAGCAGTGTGAAGTTTTTAACAACGCCAAAGAGCATATACACCACCGCTAATGCCTTTAGATGTCTTATCAGCCAGTCAGCTCTAATAGTTTTAGGATTTTGAAGCACCTCTCTCATACTTTATTGTTTGTAATCTATCATGTTATATCATACTGTATGACTAGACTATTTTCTGCCAGCTAACTGATTGTTTCAAACTCTTGTGGAATTGTTCTATCCCGTGAAGAGACATGAACTTCCATTTTCATTTGACACATGTTGTCAGTTCAAACAAAAATGAATGATTTTCTCAGTTTTCAGACAATGAAGGGTCTAACTAGACTCATTTCACAGGAACTAGGGAAGATCTTACTCCACTCGTTCGTAGGAGGTTAAACTGATAGCATTAACATCGGCCAACTTCAATAGCTGCTTTAATATTGCCCGAATACTTTCATGTGCCCAACAGGGGACCAGAGGGCAAAAAATGTAACAAATTACAATTCTCTTTAATAACAAGCTAGTTAGCAACACATATTAGAATGTTAGAAACTGTGACTTTTCCGCAGTGAGACTACACAACCCTTACTGATGTCTGGCCGCATTGGACCACCACCACACTTCCGTTTTCCTCACATGCATTTGTTTTTGGAGCCGGAGCTGTCTAGGTTTTGGTCAGTCTTGAGGTGTGGGCTCTGCCACTCTGACCTTTTCTCATCCGTTGTGACCTCCTGACCTCTGTCTGACCTCTCTAGCTTGCTGTAGCTACTCCACAACCCCCCTCCTCCCCCTCCACACAGCTCCTGCCATGCACTCCCAAACTCAAGCAACAAGAGTGTCTGGCGGCAGAGCAGCTGAGGATTTGAATAGATCCGGGCTGAAGTCTCAACTCCTTGGAAGTCTGGTCTGGGGGTTATACTGTACAGCGCAGCAGCAGGAGGCAGAGAGGCAGCAACGACTATATATAGTGTTCAGGGGCAGAGAGACCGTCTTTTATCTGCTCATTTAATTATTTATTCGACAGCTCCATCCAAGTTGGACTCCTTGGTCGTGGCTCATCTGTCTCATTTGATCTGGCAAGTAAAACCAGCCCCGACTCCACTGTCTGCCTCCATATCATCATGCCGATCTCCATTGTTTGAATCATTTTCCTCCAACTGCATTCTTTCTTCTACTGAAAAACTTACACCAAGCTCTGCCTAATTGGAGAAATCTGAGCTGCTATGTGGTTAAGGTTGACTTGACTAGATTTGTGTGTTCCTGTAGCTCATATTTATAGAGTGGGTCTTTGTAATTACAACACTGCCATGTCTGTTTCTGTGAATCAGCTCTCTCCAGCACAGTGGCCAGCAGGCCTCTGAAACAGGAATGCTAAATACATAGTACCAGAATGTGCATATGCCATTACTGGGCAAACCTCAGATTTTGCTGCATTTCCGTTGTAGTCCATGTTTGTACTCCCTGCTCTGGACGGTTATGTGCATGACAGTGAGACAAGGCTTGATTGATCTACTGCACAGCCTTGTATCAAAAAATGTAATCATACACAAACAGAGATAATCATTCACAGTGTTGATTAGTTACCTAAAAATATCATAGACATTTTTCAGAACAGGCTGAAATAACAATTATTTATGTTGTTTTCCTGTATTGCTTCAGTCTTTACTGCAACTAGCTTCTTTGCATTTACATCACTAAACTCCTGTGTTGATTAACAGCAGTTTCTACATGTGTGAATCTTCGCCCCAACAATCCAATCAACACATTTCATTTGTTCTTGTATCACTCATCAGACACACATAGAACAGTCCATTTTATAGGAGTAACACTCAGTGGCAAAATAAAATAATACTGTAATTCATTATTTGGTAAAATGTAACAATTTTTCAGGGATTCTGTCTTATTTTTTTCTTTTCTATTTTCTGTAACCAACATTGCTCTTCTTTTGCCCCGGAACTTAACAGTGCAAAAGAAGATATATATTTCTCCCTACTAGCTGAGGTGTGAAGACAGGAAGGCCCACATGATGTAATTTACCAAATAAGGGGAAGTACAGAGGGTGGAGAGGGCTCTTGCTATATGTGATGTCATGTCCCTGCAGCAGTTTGCAGGCGATAAGGAAAAGAGTGCAACTTCACATCCACAAATGTGGTTTGACTGCTCTTATCATCGTCTTATGGCTGATCTGCAATGACATACGCAGGGGAGATACGCTGTCTATTCTGTTGCAGTAAATATGTTCTGATGCACATGACCCTTTTTGATTATTATTGATATTATGACATCATTCTGATGGACAACTGCTCCCACATTCCATGTTTCAGCATTTTATTTTGTGTGACTGCGTCAGAAGCACGGCTGTTTTCACGGCTAAAATACTCCCCATCCCTGCGTAAACACTGACTGTATCCGCTCTCCCCCTGGCTCCTGGCTCCCTCATTGATCGGCTTGGACAATTTATTAGCCATTGTGACAGTTTCCTGTACAGCCAGGGTCGACAGGGGAAACGGAGAGGTATGCAGATAAAGTCGTCTGAAGAATGGTGCACAATACCTATTGTGTTTTAATTGCAGGTTGAACTGTTACCTCTAGAATGTTTTCCACATACCTTTTAGTGTGCGTGTGTGCTGGCTTGTTATTCCACATATATGCTCTGCTGCCCAGTCTATTCCCTCAGCTTGCTGACTAATCACAACCCGTCTGGGAAATTTAAGGCTGAAATGTTCAAAAACAAAAAGGTAGTACAAATGAAGTCCCTAATAAAGTAATGAAAGCTTTAACAATGGCTTGGCATCCACGAATTACAGCTTTCATCCATCTGTTATTGTCAACTTGAGTTAAAACATTGAACACAACATTTTAATAGAACATATTTGGTCAGAAACACTGTAAGTCAGCAAATAAATTTTGGTACACATTTCTAATAAAGCCAAGTTGTCCTTCTGTGCTGAGAGAAAACAATAAAATGATGACAATACAGCCCAATTATTGCACGAGCTTGTGCTGAGAGTGACGAGGGCAATAACCTTTGACTTCCCTGCGTGCTTTACTCTGGTGCAAAACAATGGGGACACACAATGACATGCAGGATTGGCCAGGGGTTGTTAGACACCTTTGCAGCAGCAGTCTGAACAAAATTGACTGACAAGCGGTGGTCATACCACGGCATCTAAATATGTCTTGTTAGTCTGGTCTGTGCTAGTATTTGACAAGAGCAGCCAGGCTTAAGATGATGAATGTTAACACCTATCAAGTTTCATGAACTCAGCAGAGGTCCCAGATTTACACTCACAGTTTAGGGTTCAGCGAATATCAAAAGTAAACACTCAAATGGAGCGCAAGTATCAGAGGTAGACACTCATATGGTTGGTTTAATATGGTTCCACATCACACAGGCAACTGCAGAAGGCATCTGTGTCAGTTTTATTTATGAGGAGATCCTCTAACAACTCTAAGTGATGTAGAGTTCATGCTAGTGCAAAAGTCCAAAACTGATTTTTTTTAGTCTGTGCTGTGCTTATGTTACAGTCCTGTCGCCTTCACCCTTTAATATCACACCTGGCACCTTCACTATGCAACATGAAAAATGATAATACTTGAAAGGAAAATAGAAGGCTTAAAAAATAATATAAGGACTAACACCGGTGAAATTAAACTCCATACTGAATAAATAAATGTATAGGATTGGGAAGCATATTGATTTTGGGGTTGTTGACTGTATTTTGTTTTGAAGAGTTTTGTTGCTCGAGGTAGCGACTAGGACTGTGGTTTGGAACTGGTGAATTTATTTGAATATCTTTTTGAATACTGAAAAATAATTTGAGAAAGTTTGGTGAAAAAGTATTTAAACCGTTTTGAATTACCTGAATTTCTTCACAGATTGGTCATGAAATCTAATCTGATCTTCATCTAAGTCACAACAATAGACAAACACCATCTGCTTCAACTAACACCACACGTGTGAATCATGGATTTAAACACTGGTTGACCATCCTTTGGCAGTTATAACCTCAACCTAGCATTTCCTGTAATTGCAGATCAAACTTGTACAATGTTCAGGAGGATTTTAGACCATTCCTCTTCAAAAAACTGTTTCAGTTCAGCAATATTGTTGGGATGTCTGGTGTGAATTGCTCTCTTGAGGTCATGCCACATCTGGGCCACTCCAGATGGCGTGTTTTCGTCTGGTGAAGCCATTCTATTATTGATTTACTTCTGTGCTTTGGATCATAGTCCTGTTACATCACCCGTCTTCTGTTGAGCTTCAATTGAGCCTCGTGAAGCCACGCCCCGTAGCTGGCCAATCATAGTGCAGTGTCGGACTCGCTCTAATTGAGGTCTGACACTTTCATGGCTGCGCTCCATTGACTCATATGCAAAAAGTATCATTTTCCAGCTTTCTTTTGCTGTATTTTTCCAAGACATGGTCAAACTCTGTTCCTGGGCGATTGTAATAATAACAATCACTACCCAGAGAGGTTGAAAGAAGAAGTACTATTTTTTCACCATCCAAAACTTTTTAAAAAATCCAGAAAAATGTAGGCTGTGGACTATTCCTAATGTAATGTTAGTTAGCTGACGCTACCTAACTTAACTTAACTTACCTAACTACTGAATGTAACGTTATAAAGCCCTTCTGCTTTGTTTTTTAATGATATTAATAGGGAACAGAGAAATACCCAGCTTCACAGGAACAGTGTTAATCCTTGTCCTTTGTCTCAATCGTCAGATGATGCAGTGGTTCACTTTTACTTTGTGATCAGTAGGCTTTTGCTTCTGTCATTATTTATGTCACATTAGTCTGACAGCCTGATAAAACCGTCAAATGTATAATGCTCTCTTTTCTGAGATCACTTTTTTCATTTTTCCAAAAATTTGACAACATTTCTCCAGTGATTGCAGTTATGGCGAGTGCAGCGCCGTGACAAATCCCACAGGTGCAACAGTTTGTTGGACTTAGCAGCAGTAACAAAGAGGGGCGAGGCTTGGTGAAGGGTCAATGATGGCCATACATTTTTTCCATTGATGATAACAACCCTTCCAGGCGAGGCAGCGAAGCCGTCCCAAACCATGATTCCCCCTCCACCATAATTCACAGTTGGGATGAGGTTCTGATGTTCATGTGCTGTGCCTTTTTTTCTCCAAACATAGGGTTGTGTGGTTCTTCCAAAAAACTAAGCTTTGGTTTCATTTGTCCACAGAATATTTTCCCAGTAGTGCTGTGGTACTGTTTGATGTATCGTAGAGTCATCAACAGAGATGTAAGCGTGTCCCAGAGATTTCTGTAAGTCTTCAGCGGACACTCTAGGATTCTTCTTAACCTCATTGAGCATCCTGCACTATGCTTATTCAGTCATCTTTCCAGGACGGCCACTCCTAGGTAGCAACAGTGCTGAACTTTCTCCATTTATAGACAGTTTGTCTTACTGTGCACTGATGAACAGGACTGATGATACTTTTGATTATATGTTTTTGATAAAAAAACATGTAATTGTTTGTGTGGTATTAGTTCAACCAGACTCTGTCTATTGTGACTTAGATGAAGTTCAGATCACATTTTATGACCAATGTTTGCAGAAATCTAAGTAATTCCAAAGGGTTCCTTTTTTTCTGCGACATTCTTTTCTTTTTATGCCAAGAGTATGCCAGAGTATATATTGCTACCACAGCCACACCCTCTCATTGGTATAGTGGGGTTGGTTTCAGGCAACCTACTTAGTTATTTGTACTGTATGTGAGATTATATTGCATTGCCACACATGGTGAATGGTAAATGGTCTGTACATCTCCACTCAAAGCGTTTTTAGCCTATGTCACATTCACACATTCACACACCGATGGAACAGCTGTCTGGAGCAACTTCAGTATCTTGCCCAAGGACACTTCGATGTGAAGGAGCCACAGATCTTCAGATTAGAGGGCAACCGCCTCACATCAACAACATAAATAATCGAAATACTATCTATGGGGGGGAAAAAAACTCAAATGTGAATGAATTGTTATTACATGATTGTGAGATGTGCATGTTATGATTTAAAGTATGTGTGTGGGTATGTATATATGTATGTGTGACTACATTGTGTGTTTTTCTTTTTCTTCTCCTTTTACGTCTATGAATGTTTTTTTCCTCATAGTCTGTCACTTAGAAAAGGCAACAACCATAAAATATTTGTAGTAATAGTCTAAGTACTAATAACTGTTAGCCAGGCCGGCTAAAACTTTACTAATGAATGCTAATTACTCAAATTATATCATTACACTAAGATCATTGGAAGTAATAGTGCTGCCCAAGACACAGAGGGTTATTAAAGTCCATCACAGTAAAGCTGTAGGTTACATACATGCTGCCTTGGCAGCTGCAAACATGATAATTTTTTGGGCTGTTCTACTGAAAGTCCCAATGAACATCTGGCAAATCCATTGTACTTCACTAATGGAAGACAACTGGGAGCCTGATGACAGCATTTTTATTTTTATTTTTATTTTTTTTTACAGTAATGCATCTGCACCATCTAGTGGACACATAAGCTCATGAGAGAAAATACACTGAATACACTATTTATATATATATTTATATATATATTTTTTATTTCTGTTGAATCCAAACAAAACCTATCATTAGTATATTTTAGAATATAATGGGCAAACATACCCATAATCCAGTTAACAGCTCATTCACTGTTTCTTTTGGAAGAACTTCTTTTATTGCTTGTTATACCGTCAAATGAAAGATTTTGATGCAAAATGAAAACTTACATGATTGTTGAGGGATTGATTACATTAGAGATCATCAAAGTTTTAAAATGAGATAAAGAGGTAGATAGAGCGAGAGAGAGATGGCTGAAAATCTGTCTACTGTCAGAGATATCACATAGAGGAAGCTTCTTACCAAGTGCAGACTTAGTGACCACACCCTTGCAATTGAAAAAGGGAGACAAAAAGTCTTGGTTACCAAAAAAATATAGTCTGTGAGCGCTGTACAACAGGTGAGATGGAGACAGAGACACATTTTCTGCTGAAATGTGAAAAATATAGAAGCATAAGAGAGCAATATTTTTTTTTAGAGATTAAGGATAATACCGGATTTCGAAGAACTTGAAGACAACAAAAATATATATATGGCAACCTTTGCAGCCAAGTATGTGGCCCTGTGTCACAACGTGAGGGACAGCAAGTGACTCAGCCAACAGTTGCACTCTCACAACGTTCGCTGCATGGCAGATTTCATCTTGTTACATGTAAAATTTTTGATTTTATTGCAAACTTCTTCGGCAACATTGTTTAAATGAAACCTTCACGGCAATAAAGCCCACAAGAAGAGAGAGAGAGAGAGAGAGAGAGAGAGAGAGAGGGATGTTGGAAGGAAGGGAATGCTCGGTAAATTTTTTGCTTGCAAATTTATTAAAAAGTCAACTACAACATTCAGAAAATAAAAGCATTTATTTTTCAAGTATACTGCACAGAGCCCCTGAATGTGAGGTAAAATTTTAAAATTACTGTAACAAGCAGGCAAAGATGTTCAGATTTTACTTTAATGATACTGTAAAAATGTCTGTTTCCACTTTTCTGTTTCCTTTGTTCTCCTGTTTTTTTGTATGCAGTCCTGATCATTAAGCCACGTGAGGCATATTTGTGATTTGGGGCGATAAAATTATAATTGACTTGACTTCAACTATAGAAAATACAATTTTAGCCCGAGTGAACAGAGAAACATGTTTTAAAAAAGGGATATTTCATGGTCTGACAGTGTGCATTAAGAAGTTTTATCTGCATCTGTCATCACTGTGTGGCTGTGAATGATCTTTATAAGGTAGCGCCAACAGCCTGTTGTTCACACCAGTAACTTGACTAATATATTTACACATAAATTAATTGCATGGTTGCTTTTGTCCAGCTTTACTCATTATTTTTCCCACTGCTCATTTCCATGGATGGCTCAGACGCAGGACCCTGCTGTGGCGGGAGATCTTCTGGTAACACACACACACACACACACACACACACACACACACACACACACACACACACATATACATGTTTCAAACATTTTTACTTAAAGTAGGGAGCACTCATTAGAATGACATGGAAAAGGAAACACGGAAAGGTTCAGAGAAGTGCATGTGAAGCCATGATCCAACTAAGTCACCCTGTTGCAGTCCAACAGAATGAACAGAATTAGGTCAACTAAGACACAAACTAGCAAGACAATGTAGTCTTTATCAAGTTGAACCCATCTCTGCCTCTGAGTAGCCAGAACCTCCAGAGTGCCAGTGTGTTATTGGGGCATGTGAGCAGATAAGGAGAATGTATTCTTCACTGGATTAGGAAGGGTGCTATCTTGTAGTAAGTGAACATGTTACATAGAGGGCTGTTGTTCAGAGTGTTAGGGTTAGGACACTGCAGCATGTCTGTGATACTGACATCAACGAACACGATGGTCTTAAGAATGTGCCAGCGTGCAATCCACAC
The DNA here is from genome assembly GCA_029875015.1 of Lepomis gibbosus. NCBI lineage: Eukaryota > Metazoa > Chordata > Actinopteri > Centrarchiformes > Centrarchidae > Lepomis > Lepomis gibbosus. The sequence continues at coordinate 2,601 of JAPMOB010212748.1, read as the reverse complement.
AAAAATCCTGAACGGAAAGACAGACTTTCACTATATCCTCAATATATGCTGATTTTAGCATGTAACCAAAGCTCAGAAGTACACAGGAGAATAAAAGTACAGTAAAAAATTATTTACAATACCTTCAACCAATCGCATAGCTAACTTCCGGTCTTCAGTAACGTAGAGCGCAGCCATGAGGAAAAACAGTCCACCCACAATCCCAACAACTGGGCAGACCATGAGGCTGTACTTCAGACTGTGGAAGCTCCAATCACGAGTTTCAGGTTTAGATTTGTGTATGGCATCAGAGATCTACTGGAACAAGTGAGAAGACAGCATGAATCCTCATTGATACACAGAAAAAGGGGTTTCAAGCTTGCAGAGGTACCACTGATTAAACAGTACACTTAGAATGAGGTTGACTTCTCACCGCTCCTACTAGGTACGGACTCCCAGCGTCACCCAGGAGATGGCCAAAAGTAATCTGCAGGGCCTCAGCTGTGGACCGTCTGGTTGGTATAACAACATACTAAAAGGTAACACAAAACAAACTGTTGGCTTCAAGTTGCTGCTCCCTTGAGGGATGGGTTAAAGTGCAGAGAACGAATTTCGCAACATGTATGTGTATGTGACAATAAAAGTATCTTCTATCTTATTCTTCAGCAGACTGTTTCATATTTTTAGCTCCACATACACCATTAAAACTCACCAGCAGTATATCAGCCAGGACAGCCCAGTTCAGTGATATCAATACTTCACCTAAGAAAATGAATACCTGAAATGAAGTATAAACATTTAGGGGACATGGCAATTGATAAATCAAATACCTGATAATCACATATTTGAGTTTGAAATTGTCACATATTTTTAACGAGCTTGTTACAACATTTTCTTGCAGCTGTAATGCCTTCACAGAGTGCCATATCCGGATACCATGGCTGCACAGTCACATTAAATCTACGTTATCTGTAGCTCATTTAGACATATTAGGTGAAACTCTGACAGAATTTAAAATCAAGTTAAAACCAAATAAAAATATTTTTTTTAAAATCAAGTGTTGCGGATTTGAGAAAAATCTGTCTGAAAAACTAAAGGAAAGTATTCACCTTGAAGTCATTGTTAGGGTGTAGTGATTCATGTTGCTGTCATTCTGTGCTAGCCCTACAGCTTTGCTTGAAGAACTTTAAAACTACAACTGTGTCTGTTCTTCACAACAAGTACAATCATTGTTGAGCTATTCATTAAAATAATCATTTATCTAGGGCAGAGGTTTTCAAAATGAGAGGCAGCCTCCCCAGGGGGGCTCCAAACAGTTTCAGGGGAGGCTCAGTGAATGGAAGTTAAACAATATTACGTTGGTTATTACATTAGTTATCAACAGGGCACCACATCAAATAAAGAGAGTGTACAGAGATACAGTATTTTTGGGGAACTGCTTTTCCCCCTTTACCAGAGGTTTGGTGGCCCCATTTCCCAAGCTTTGTCTGAGGGAAGGCCCACAGTCTCAGACTTTGAAAACCCCTGATCTGGAGGACCACAGCAAAGATTTACATACGTAAGTGGTGGGAATGCTTGCTGATGCCACAAAAACGGCAATAAAGAGGCAGGGGCCTGATCCCAGCAAGCCTACTGCGCAGATGATTGGGTCCGCATTCTGCACTTTGTCCCTGAACCGTCTAGATAAAAGAGTGCCAATGCATCCTCCCAGAATACCCGTCACCACCGTCACAGCTCCGAAGATATAGCTGCACAGACAGAAAACATTGTTAAAACTTTGTTGCTCTTTTGTAGGAAATTAAGTATATGAAGGGTGATGTAGGTCAAAGGTCATACTGCACCTGTCTGTGGCGTCGCAAGTCTCTTCGGTGCACGGCAGTCGGATTCCCTGAGTGACTTGAGCTCTGGACAGAAAAGTAGGCGTCCAGAAAGCCAGGGCTCCAGTGAGGAAGGCTGTAGCCGTCACTCCCAGTGAAGACCATATATAACTTTTACTAGATTCAGAGTGACAAAACAAGAAGATTAGTAAAATTTAGGGACCAGTGCAAAGTATTAACTAGTCTGACCAAAAAAGCCAGACCATTTTATTTACTTATATTTGCTTATTGCAATACAGAAATGCAGAATATGAATATGTTTGAGGTCATTTAGAAACAGTGACATCATAACATAAAATGTACACCAGAGAGCACTGACATGTTTATTTTTTACTGTGTATCTCTTGCTCTGTGTATCTCCTGGTCACAATTCATTGTTAATAACCAAATGTCAGGGATGTGAAAATGCTATGTGTTCATGTGAAACATGGAGAGCAGCTAATATATCATTAACAGATTTTTTATACTCTCAATCATTATCTGTATGGGCCTGAAGACTCCAGTATCGGCAAGGCCATAGTATTAAGCCGGTTTCAGTTTACATGTCGTACTTTTTCAGTAGATACTTAATGTCCTCCAGGTAAGAGCTTTGCCCTGCAACCCCCTCTCCGTGGGTTTCAGCAGCACCCCTGGGTGGGTTAGGGCATAAGAAGGCCAGCAAGAAAAGTCCCACTACACCCAAGATGGGAGTCATCTAATAACACAGAATAATGTTTAGACATCTACAGATCCACACATATATACT
>JAPMOB010212747.1:0-31970 GCA_029875015.1 Lepomis gibbosus | reverse complement strand
TCTCTCTCTCTCTCTCTCTCTCTCTCTCTCTCTCTCTCTCTCTCACACACACACACACACACACACACACACACACACATTTAATAAGCCACATTCCTGTCTAACAGCAAACATCTGCTCCATGTTGTTTCTCTGGAGATGTTGCAGTAACTGTTGGTATCTGTGTAAATCATGGAAAACACATCCTGGGGTACAGCTTAAATTACAACATAAAACACAGACATGGAAGAAGAAGAAAGGGAAGGGGGGATTGGTATTGATCTGTCCTATTGGCACATTTGCACGCAACTGGTGGGTGACGCAAACCATCAATCCCGAAATCTCGGAGGAGGTAGGAGATTGTGCAGAAAACAATCTTCTAGTTCACCACGAATAGGAAACAGATTGAACAACAGATTGTAGCAGAATCTGTGGGCTGTTAAAGACTATGCAGGCTATGACGGGGTATGGACCCCCTGCAGATCTGGGGCTCAGGAACTAAAGGGTGTCACTCCTCTTTCCCTACACTGTGTTTGAAGTTTGGTCCCTGGAGGATGTGTGGTGCAGACATCAAGTTCTGAAGTCATGGATTTAAGAGGAAAAAAACTGTGATGAAAGAAAAAGGAACAAAATGAACTATGGAGTGTTTCAGATGTTGATCATGTGGATTTAACTTTTCCTGGATGTTGTGCAATGTGAATTTAAGACAAGTCAGTGTGACGTATTCCAGTTTGAACCCCCCATTCCTCGGGGAGGGTATAGATGAGAAGTGATTTTAATGCGTGTGGAAGTTTTCCTGATGTACTCACCCAGTTGACCCTGACAGATATCAGTGGTCCCAGTCGTGTCGTCCACAAACACAGCATTCTTACTGATTTCCTTCAGAGGAATAAGATTATGACAACAATAAAATATAGGTTTAAGAAAAGTTTAGTCGAATGATTGGTGTTTCAACATAAAATTAATCATCAACAATTTTTCTAATCTAAAATAATTGTTGAAATAATTTTTAAAGCAAACATGCCAATACATCACTGGTACCTGTTCTCAAGTGTGAATTTATACTAGAAATTATACCTAGATATTTCATCATTCATTCATACCCAACCACACCTTTCGATTTATAGACTAGTTCACACATTTTCCAAGATTTAGGCTATAATATGTGACTGAACATTTAATTTGTTCTGTGCCTTTTTATTCTCAGAAATCTACCTTCTGTCTCGTGGATTTGCCTACTTTAAAAAAATAACTTTCAGTGTTATTTGTTCTATTTCTTTGGTTACTTATGAAAACGGTTCCAAAAAAGAAGTGCCTCAGACCTGCAACACACCTGGTTGACACACCCTCCCCTAAACATCTGCCTACATCTCTGCAACACTGCTGATAGAGTTTCTGTGAAGAAGGTGTATCTGGAAAACACCTTTCACGAGACTTTATTGTTTAGGCATCTGTTTAAAAAAGTGGCCAAAACAAGTACACGCAGATACTTTTCTTCTATATTAAAATTCGTGTGCCCAAGATAAAATGTTGGTATGCATGCAAAATGTATTCTGAAATATGATTTTTTAAATTGTTTTTAGCCTACAACATTACAACATCTGGATTACAAGTGGCACTTTACGTACATGCAAAACGCGAAAATGGACGTACCTTGGGTCGCTGCCACTTGGTCGCCTTTTTTGGATCGGGATCTTCCGGCATACCGATGGACTTCTGCTCTGGTGGAAAGGTTGGATCAGCAAACAGCTTTCCGGACTTAAGACACTCTTCAAGGAGAGTGTCGAAGTCCTGATCTTTAAACCTGATCGGGTTCTCGATGGAGCCCAGAGGTGCTGCGTCCGTCGCCATGACTGTCAGTGAGTGAATGTAAAACTCTTTATCCGCGATGCAAAATGTGTGTCTGCTTAAATACACATAAAAGCGCGCACCCACCTCAGCCAGTGAGGGCCCCAATTGAAGCACCTCCCCGGCTCTGCCCTGCCAGGAAAGGTATGCGGAGCGCCGGGGGCTGTTGGAGCTGGAGTAATGATATGGTGCCAACAACCTCTTTGATCTCACCTAGTTTATCGTCCATCAGCACTATTTGAGAGGACAGAAAGAGCCAAACTTCTGTTGGGCCGCAGGGAAATCATAGCCTTAAGTCGGTCAAGTAACTGGACAACTGTGCACTTAAGCAAGAATGTAGAAAACTGAGTGCAAGTATACCCCTGCAACCGCAAGTGTGCCTACAGAAGTCTGTGTTTGAAATATTTTCATTATTTGTCATTTCTCGTTTTTTGGTTTTTCAGTTTTCTATTTAGTTTTTCCAGGAAACTTCATTGAAAACGATCGGGAAATTACAGACACATATAAAAAGCAAACAACCAAGTTTTTGCACAGAAGAAATTTGTTCTTCGTTTGTGCACAGGCGAGCAGGTGGTCTGAGTTTGAGAAGAGAGTCTTCAAAACCACAAACATCCAACATTTTGATCGTTTTGTAAGAAAACTTACTGCTCAATTTATCGAGTTTACAGACACATTTTTCCCGATAGTGTTCTGTTGAATAGGAGGATGGTTACTGACATGACAAATGACTCCCTTAAAACTTGGCATTCACCTGAATGGGCGTGGTTTTGCAAGACGTGACGTTTCAGCCGTGCACTGTCCACCCTCATACGTTTTCCAAGATGGGGGGAAAGTTACTTTAGTTTTGTACAAAGAATGTAGGTAACTTCTTACAAAGTCTGCTCATAACATATGCCCTAAAAGCAAAGCACGTGCTACCTTTATTTTTGAAGCTTGGAAAATTAGGCAAACGAGACTCAAACAAGCACAGGCTACAATGTGAGATCAATTTATTTGATGCATGTTATGATACATACATGATGCATACAGATTCATGTTTTTTTCTATAATTTATATATTTGTTCTCACATCTTTGAACATGGAAACTAAGCCCGTTTGGGCTGATGCAAGATACAGAAAAAAGACCCCTTATCTGAGTAGAGTTTTGTTGTTTGACATAATTTAGTCCATCTAACTGTCAATATATTGTAGCACTATTTGCACATATATTGGCACATCTTTTATGACGTACAATTTGATAATTTACAAACAGGGAGGTAAAAGTCCCAAAATCTAGTCGTCGTTGCAGTTTTCTGAAAGCGACGCTAGGTGTCCGTCTACTCCTGATAAAGGCACCAGACCACAACTCACCGCTGGACGGAGGAGTTTACTGTAGGTTGTGGTGTGATTGTGATAAATGAAGCGGGGAAGTGACAGAAAAATATCCTGGGTGAACTCCAGCTCTGTTCAACTGACAGTAAATAAACTAATTTTGTAAAATTCCCCAAGAACAGAAAATTACTTAAATTCTGAAGTGACTTAGTCACAGTTACCACTGTGGGAGGTTCAAGGTTCATGTCAGATTGATATTCTCTGTATTATTGGTGTGTACGTTTTCTGGCACAAACACAAAATAGTCTGTGTGCTTATAGCCCAGTGATGACTATATTCAGCCTTTACAGTTTTTCATTCACTCACTAAAATCTACCACCAGCAGTAAAGTACAGTGCTCTTTTATTGTAAACAGGCAAAGTCTGATTTCTCAGTTAACTTTAAATTTTTAATTGAGTTTAATTGGAATTATTGTATTAATGATACTGCAATGAACATGGTAGGCTATTTCCATATTTTGGAAAGCATGAAGACCACTTTATGGTTGCTATAAATATAAATGTAGGTATTGACATTTGAATTACTATTGTTATCTCTCTTTTTTTTGGATGAACCTCTGACCTTGAATCTATTTGCTATTAGCACTCTAAAACACCTGGGTTGGAAGAGGAACAAAATGAATGTCTTAAAAATTGAAGACTTGACTGATTGTTGCAAAACCTTTTTTTAATAGGTTTTTAATTCCTGTGTAGACCACTTGTGAACTCTAGACAAGACTCAAATAATCTGAAGTGGACATCCAATCCAATTACCGCCCAGCTCCCCCTGCCCTCTTCTCTTGTGTTATTCATTAAATTTAGGTGGATATCCATCTCCACTGAGCTGTTGTCCTTGCAGTGCTCACTCCAGGCCTCTTCAGGCGTCTCCAGCCGTCCCTGTATCATATGCCTCATTACTCTGAAAACGTGAGACTGACCGGGACTAAACAAACAAGAAGAATAGTGACACAGATCCGCCTAATGGTCACCATTTAACTCCATTCATGGGCTCTCCATTATGTCCGTAAGGTCTTTGAGAACGGGATTATAGGAAGCCTCAGTGACAAAGGTCAGAGGGCCGAGCAGACACTCCCACACCTCCATGACCTGCTCTGATCCCACGACCCCGACACCAGCTACCGCCCCCCCCCCCTCCCCCCCGGTTAACCGGCTTTGTCCAGGCCGGTTTTCTGCCGCATCACTCACACACATCACACCAGATTGAGCGAGTCAGGAGATGGAAAGGGGAAGTTCTTTAGCCCTGAGTAACACTGAGTAGACTTTACTAGAATATACTTATAAACATGAAAATTCATCCCCGAATATAGTGATGTCTGTTTTTATGCAGTAGTGGAAGAAGTATTCAGATCTTTTACTTTAGTATCAATACCACACTGTTAAAATACTCCACCACAAGTAAAAGTCTGTCTCTCAAAACCTTAAGTGTGCACATAAACTCTAAAAGTAGGTAAATAGTATCAGCATCATTTAGCCTATTAGAATTAAAAAATATGCATAGTACAGTAAAATGTTCCCTGTCAGTGTTTTACTATTATACATGATACATGTATATTTTTATATGATATAAATACTCAAGTATAAACCCCTTGAATTTGTAAGTACAGTAGGCCTGCTCTGCCTTATTTATATTGTGAAGTACTATGTGACTTTCTGCTCTTTAAAGGTGCTATAAATAAATTTACTTACTTTTTGAATTTGTGTTGAATTTGCTACATATTTTTGATTGATCTGTGTAATTTATTATTAAACTAATTTAAAAAAAAATTGAGTCACAGTGTTGTAAGATACATAATTACTTGGTGCGGGTTTGCACCATAAGTACTTCAGTAAAGAATCACTATATTCTTGTTTTGTTCAGCTTTTACATGTGTAGGTGTTCTAACTAACATGACAGCATTTTTATTTAACTCAATGTATTAGGCTATATAATATTCTTAACATGTAACTGTCACAGTCATCAATACTGAGATTTTAATTATTATTTAATTTATTTCTCATTTTATTGTACACCAATTTATGAAATCCTCCACCATATAGGTTTGGTACAGTGTTGGAAAGTAACTCTACTTACTTTGGGTATTTATTTGGGTATTTAAATTTTATGGTAACTTATACTTCTTATACTTTGACTTATTATATATTCATAATTCTCAATTTCAGAGCTGTTCAAACTGTTCATATTCATATTGTATACTGTACATTGTACATACTGTATACCAAATCCACCTACCTTATGTACACCACACATAAGACTTATTTATTCCAGCGTTCTTTACACTCATCACATTGTGTACATGTATGCTTGTATGTGTATGTGCACCTGTATATTACATCCACCTCCGACATGTGCATAATAATAACAATAATGGTAATAATAATTAAACTTTAGGTATATTCTGTTTTTCCAAGATAGTTTTTTACTTTTACTTCAGTAATATTTTAAATGCAGGACTTTTACTTGAATACAGACTGCTGGTATTGTGTCACCATAAAATTCAGCTAGTGTCAGTTTACAGTTTTGATATTAGTAAGTTACCTATTTAAATGTTCTCATGAAAGTATAATCACTCTTTGTTGTTAGAGTAACACCTACCCAGCTTTTAGTGATAAATAATAAATCAAAGATCATTCATACTGACGCAGTGTGCACAAAAAATGAAAAGAATGAAAGTGAACAAAGTATGTGAAACATAAAGGGTTATAATAGTGAGTTAACAGTGGACATTTGTTGCATGTGGAGACTGAGAAGCTGCTGTTCACCTGCCCTCAGGCCTGCAGGGAACAAACACATGAAAGCATTTTCACCTGTCACAGGACTGAACTCTACCTCCTAACCTTACAATACATGCCACACAGGCAACACCTCTGACCTCTGTACTGTGTGTGTGTGTGTGTGTGTGTGTGTGTGTGTAAGGAGGGGTTGGATAGTGAGGGGTGTATGGTCAAATCCAGTTTTTCCGGCATTTTTGTTTATGGATGTTTCTTGGCTGGACAAGAAAAAAACCTGACTGACCTGGATATATGTTGGTTGCGTGTGTGAGTGTGTCGGTGTACGTAGGGAGTGGGCAGTGAGGGCTGTATTGTCAAATCGGGTTTCTAGGATTTTTGTTTTATGGACGTTTCTAGCTGGACAGGAAACTGACTGACCCCATTGTGTGTTTGTGTGTACATGCACATGTGTGTAATTACCTGAGCAACTGAATAACTGTGTGTGTGTTTGTGTCAGGTTCACAAGGAGGGTCACCAGATGCAGCAAGAACAGAGTAATGTGTGTGTTTATGAAAGACAAAGAGAGTAACAGACGTTTGAGAAACAGTTAGTCGTAGTAGACTGTTTGAGTGGGCAGATGTTTGATTGTCTAATTTTTTCCGTCTTCTTTAGGTTGTGCTCTGGTTGCGTTTTCAGTTTAAACTTTATACATGAACAGTATAGTGTAGGTGTAAGGAGACATTTGGCAGGAAACAATTTTTCTTTTGCCAATATTCAGTAAAAAAATCAGAAGCACAGTTCAAACACCAAAAAAATTACATGCTTAGCCATTAATATGCAAGTGCAACCCTGCATCATTAACAAAACTCCTGATCTAAATTGTACAGTGAGGGAGTGTGTGTTTGTCATTTAGGTTGTAAAGTGGACACCATTTACCATTTCATTAGGTCACCAACAGCTCCACATGGCTCAGCAGGATGTTCGGTTATCACGCCAACTCCTCAGACAAAGCTGCTGTCAGTCAGTCTGGCGCTGTGTCCAAGCTGATGCTTAGAAGATCCTAATACAACCTGTCATAGTAACTTCTAACTATCGGTACGAACACCAATTGACTTACACAGTGGCTGTACTGAAAGTGGAGTCATGACCCACTCTGAATAATCATGTTGCATCGTATTGTATCATAATGGATTAAAACTGGATTGTGTTGTTTCACATCATATAGTATCTAATGTATGGTATCGCTATTGTATGGTATTGGATGATATTGTTTCATATCATGTCGTATCTCTACTGTATGGGATCATCTTGTTATACAACCCTGTGTTATGAAATGATAAATAAATCTACTTCGTATTGTCTCATAATATATCACATATCTAATGTATGGTATGTCTCTATTGTAACGAATCATATAGTTTCATACTGTAGCGTATCGAATGTATTGCATTGTATCATATTGTATCTCATGTCTTTTATTGTATTTTATCATATCATATTGTATTGTGTCCTATTATATTGTTCTATATCATAAAATATCTAATCTAAAGTATGGTATGGTATGTCTCCATTGTATTGCATCGGATTACATTGTTTTACATCGTATCACATGTCTACTATATGTTATCATCTCGTAATACATCCCTGTGTTATAAAATGATAAATAAATCTACCTTGTGCCTTGTATTGTTTCATATCGTAGTGTATGTCTTTATTGTATTGTATCGTATTGCATTGCATGATGTTGTTCCATATGGTATCATATCTAATGTACTGTATCTACCTTATGGTTTTTCTCTATTGTACTGTATCGAGTCATATTGTTTCATATCATATCTGTATCATCTCGTTATACAGCCATGTGTTATAAAATGATAAATAAATCTAACTTGTGTCTTGTATTGTCTCATTTCGTATTACAGTCACTGGCCACTTTATTAGGTATACCTTACTAGTACCGGGTTGGACCCCTCTTTGCCTTCAGAACTGCCTTAATTCTTTGTGGCATGCTTTCAATAAGGTATTGGAAACATTCCTCAGAGACTTTGGTCCATATTTACATGACAGCATCACGCAGTTGCTGCAGATTTGTCGGCTGCACATCTTTGGATGCAAATTTCCCGTTCCACCACATCCCAAAGGTGCTCTATTGGATTGAGATGTGGTAACTGTGGAGGCTATTGGAGTATAGTGAACGCATTGCCATGTTCAGGAAACCAGTTTGAGATGACTTGAGCTTTGTGACAGGGTGCGTTATCCTGCTGGAAATAGCCATCAGAAGATGGATACACAGTGGTCATAAAGGGATGTATATGGTCAGCAACAATACTCATATGCTATTTGTGATAACAACAAATTATAATTAAGTGGCCAGAGAGTGTATATCATATCCAATGTAACATGGCATCAGATTGTATCATATGTAATGTATCTAATGTATCAAATGTATTCTATCGAAACATATCAGATAGATGGTAATGTGGCTTTCACAGAGGCAGTAAAACTCTGTTGTGTATGCAAAAAGAGTTAAAATCATTGGGTATATGTGCATGTTTTGTGTGTGTCTGTCTACCACACCCTGTCTTTGCAATCTGTGAAAAAAAGCAACTTCAGTTGATCACTGGGATGAAACTGCCCATGGCCTTGGAAGAGCCTTCTTTAGGTTAGTTTTGTAATTTATTTTCGCCATCATTATCTGGCAACAATTTCTGCCTGTTTGATGTAACGCTGTCTTCACTCTGTGAAAAAAGAGAAATCTGAACTTCCTCTCATTGGTTTTTAAATCAACCTGTGTCCACTCTCATCAGTACTTCCTCTTACTCAAACCAAAATGAATTGATACTACTCCCACAGAGCTCAACCTCAGTGATCAATGAAATCATATAAAACCCTATGCGAATGAGCCCTCCTTGTCTTTCCCTCCTCTCATTATCTAAAGGTGCTGAATGGCAAAAAGAAAGGCACTGGATTGACGGATGGCTGCCTTGGACCATGTCGCCTCTCATGCCGTCCTCTCACACTCTCACTGTTGGAGGTTAGGAGAGTGGGAGGGTGAGGGGAGGAGAGGTGAAGTGGGTGTAATTCCAGGGTTCAGGTTTCACTCTGCGGTGGAGGGATGGGCGAGAGGAGGTGGGGATTGTGGGAACTGTGCAAGGATAAAGAGCAGAGAGGGAGTCCTGTGGTTTGTCTGATCACTCCCGAATGCATCTTCCTCTTTCTTATTATCCCTGTCTCAGTCTTCCCTGCTAATGATTTAATCCTCAGCTTCTGCCTCCTCCTCGACTATTCTGGGGAGAAAGAGGACAACAGGACAGGGACTGCAGAGATGATTGGAGGCTTCACACAGTACACCATGAGAAATGTAATTAAACACGCCCAGTTAATTGGCTTTTTCCATGATAAAGCACAATCTTGTCATACATAAGTGAGAGCCTCTCATGGCCACAGGCCCGCTCTATGGCAAACATAGAGCTCATACATTCCCTTTTGCTATGAGGATTTTCTGAGCTAATCATCTTGTGCCATTACTGCCAGAAAACAGCACTTTGTGTCCATAAAGACTACCCATGAGATCAGCTAGGTCTGAAAATTAATCAGATGAATGCTCTGTTTTGGTACAGCAGAGTCTCTTTTCTGACAGATTAGTACTTAAACAGTGTGGGTTGTTGTCTCTGGGTCAGTCCCGAAATGGTTCTCCTCCTGATAGGACTTTCTCTGCTGCTGTTGGTGACTATGCGTCTTCATGTGATCTCTTGATTGTGGCATTCCCCAAGGCTCGATCTTGGGTCCCATTCTGTTTTCCTTTTATATGCCTCCCCTTAGACAGATCACTTCTATGCAAATGATATTCAATTTGTCTGTCTAACTCTATATAAAACTGGATGGTAGATTATTTCTTACAGCTCTTCTACAGCACAGGGAAACGCAGTGCTTTACCTGAGCTCATTCTGGAGGTTCACAAATTCAAAACAGAGCTCCGTACAAAGGCCTTTAAATGTTATCCGTCATTCATGTTGTGCTATTGTTTTCATGGTTTATCCTTTTATGTGCATCTTTGTAAGTTTAATGATTGTCTTAATGTGTGGTTTTTGCTTTTATTGTCTGGATACACAGGGCACCCATGCAAAACTGCCCTCATTTCATAAATAATAGCTGTTGAAGGAGTAGGTGAATTCATGTTATGACTACTCACACAAATGTTTAGTTGGTGAAAGTAAAACTGTCAGACAAAAATCACACATTGTTTCTGGCCGTGGATACTGAGGTCCTCGCCTCAATCATTTTAATCTGAATTTGAGTGTTTTAGTTACCTGGAAGGAAATTATGTTCTTTATGTATTTGGTGGATATTTCATTTTAGATTTTGCCACCAGAATTGTATCCCTTGAAGTGTTTTTCTCGGTCTTGTAAATACCAAAATCAAATATATTAGTATTTCTTCCTGGCTGTATCCCTGGGGATATGGACAAGTAACTTTTCATTCACAACAGCCCAGTAAGTTCAGAAAATAGTCTCACTTAACAACAATGAAGCCCTTTCGATTCTGTCACAATTTTACAATAACCAAAATCCCAGATACATTAATACACCTTCCAGATATAGGAGTAAAGAGTGTTTAGCAAAAATTGCTCAAGTGTTTTAACATGTTAAAATCCTCTCTAAGTGTGTTGGTTGTGTGTGTATGTGTGTCTGTCCTGTAGCGACCTCTCCCAACTTCCAGACCAACAAAAGGTTTCTCTGTGGAGCTGACACACAACTATTAGATCTCAAAGTCCACATTACTACCGCCCAGGGGCATACTGGTCAGGAAAAAACCCCACTCAAACACACATAGCGTTAGCCTCACTCTCCTATTGGCAAACACCATGAACTGTTCATGTTGTGATTGGCTGGTTTGGGGCGTTGACGCTGGCCTGTGCAGGGTTTGACAGCAGCTCAGAAAGGTGTGGACTGCAGAAAGACAAAGGGCACTCAGGGATGTGGAAAAGATATCCACTTGCTGTAGGGGCTACTGTGCTGTGTTCTGTTGTGTATCACCTTACCTTACATAATTGGGTCCATAAAGCACCAAATGGCGCTGGCTGTGGCACCCAATAGACATGCAGGGCAGAGTTTACCAGAGGGAGTGACGGAGGATGTTACTTGTCACCTGTACTGTCCTCCCTCCTTGTTTTCTTTCCGTCTCTGTGGAGAGAAACGGACAAACTGACTCATCTGGATCCGAGGGGCTTCTTTCTTCACTTCCTCCTTATTCTCTGTAACACAATGGTAATTGGTAGGAGTGGGCGTGTGTGCATCTGGTGCAATACAACCCCCCAACCCATCCAACCCCACTCCTCTTCTTCTACCCTGCCCCCACCCTGTTGAAAGCTCATTAAAAGGCCTGCTGTTAATGAGCTAGAGGGATCATAGAACATCATTTTCATTGGGGGTGGGGTCAGAGATGCTGGTGCAGAGGTTTTTATGCCCTTAAAATGGAGTCAGCAATTATCCCGACCCCATGATACTCCCCACCCACACTGCTCTGCCTCCTAACATGCCCACAAACAATAACCAAACTACCTCCCCTCTATTGTGTATCCTGAGAAACCCTTGTTGCCCGTGTCCCATCACAGCTCACTGCACCCATCCCCACAACCTTCTGGATGACTGACACCAACTCAAATATATCTAAACACACACACAGACACAGACACACACACCCCGCTGGAATTATATTAGTGTTTCTAGACAAAGCCAGTAACATCACAAGGATGTAAACAAGGAGTGAGGGTCCCTAATCCAAACACTCACATTAAAAATTAATAACTCAGCGCTGACTGTGGTCCTAAGAGAAACGACCCACACTGACTAAGACAACATCCTGGTGAGAAAAGATACTTAAAAATTGTTTCAAAAGCTTTGTTGTGGGTACCAGAATAAGAACAAATAAATAAACATGCATGGTAATAAATAAACAAGGAGAAAAAAGACACAAGTGGGAGGAGAACAAGAAGAATCCACAATACAGAATATTTCACCTCAATTCTTTATTGAGGCTCCTCAATTACAAAATGGTGTGAAGTTTACAAAGACAGCAGAGCGGTATAGCTTCACAATAGCCAGTGTACAGCGTAAAGGAGACGATGCTAGGAAAAGTGGAGGCAGTTAATATTAATAATAATAATAAGCATAGCAACAGCAAGAACGTCAATCTTTGTACAAAATATAATCTCTGCTGTTACACTGCACTCATTCAGAATCATTCATTACCCAACACACATAAAGGCTGACACGAATGCAAGCATAAATCATATGGTAACACAAAGTTATCCCAGTACTCACAAAAAAGTTGGTAGCCTTCCACGTGACTTAACTTTGTCCTGTTAAATATGTGTAAATGAACAGATTTTCTCATGCTATACTTGTTATGAACTTGACATGTGATGACCTGTCAGAAGCACATCCATGTCAGTCATGCCATGGACACAAGATCACAGGACAGAAGGATCAAGTACAAGTGTCACCTGAGGATGTTTTCCCCATGTGTACACACAAATATTCACACAACTCACAAACTCACTGACCTAAGTGCGCTCTTGGCGGCTTCCCACAAACAACCCTGTATTTCAGCAGTGGAAGACACTTTTTCAGTTACACAACCACCAACATGCAGCATCCATAAATTAGGAATAATTCAAACACAGGCAACACACACACATAAAAAAACAAAAACAGTTTCATATGGCTGCAAAACATGCACGAGCTTTAAGCAGTCCGGCACTTTACACATGTAAACAATGAAAGAGAGAAATTACCATCACAATAATAATAATTATAGGTACACAGAGAAAAATAATACACACCCGTTTCACATGTAGGTAAAATTGCTGTTTTTTATGCATAGAAACTAATCATGAAAAAACATCAGTAGATGAGACTTTAAAGTCTCCTTATTCACATTTATAAAATTAGAAAAAAAACAGAACAGAAAATCATCCATACATACTGTCACAAAGTCAGGAGCACAACCTTGCCAGGCCCCGTGAGCCCTGTAAACATTATGTTAAGTGACAAGTGTTGTGACAACCAAGCGCTTTTAAAAAGAGGAGTCTGAGAAACTGCAGGCAGACAGTGTTTGGATTCATTTCACCCTCTGCGTCTGTTCAAACATCTTTAGTCTTTAAAAGGTCTTCTCAAAAAGAAAACCAGCAACAGCTAAGTAGCACAATGACCTCTCTCCATCTGCTGATGCTGAAAATATATTATCGTTCTATTGCTATGCTTTTTAAATTTGATATAATCCCTTTTCTATATTATCTGACAGTTAATAACTGTCTCCACCTGTCCAGTGGGTCACCAGAGAAATAAATCACTTGTCTTTTGCATCCTGTACTGCAACATGGTGATCAGTTTCCTGTGTTGGTGTGGACTGTGGCGGTTCACTTCCTGTTCAAGAGCTCTGGTAATCTCCCTGTTGAATGTCATGGCCTTGTTTTTGCTCTGTGGTCTAAAGAACTGTAGGCACTTAGTTTCAAACAGCAGTTTTGCATACAATCATGAACAACGTGGCTGATGGCTGCCGGGTGCCTCAGTGCGGGCAGAGAGGACGGGACTGCCTGCCGCTTCTTCTTTAAACTATATTCCAGTTTAACTTGACTTGTCAGTTCAATGTTGGGGAAACTTCTTTTGATTTGAAGGGGCGAGTCAAATCCTATACAGTGCTTTTTTAAAGTCAATTAGCGAATGAGAACAACTCTCATGGCGCAGAAGTCAAAGATAAGCTCACTTCTGCATTGCTCTCAGGTGGGACGTCGCTCACTACGGTTGGACTCTCACTTTTCTCCACACCCTCTGCTTGGCTTTGCCCCTCCTCCATCTCCATGCTTTTCATCACTTCGCTCTGCAATTGGCTCTCCATTTCTATCTGATCCAAACTGGCTTCATCCTCCTCCATTTTCACCACCACTGCTTCTTCTTCAGCTTTTATGGCAGCCAAAGTGTCTGCGGCGCTTGCCTGCGCGTACGCTCCCACACTGGCGTGGCTCAGGCCGTGAACTTTCTTCAGGTGTTTCTCCAGAGTGGCGTAGACGGTGAAGGGCACGGCGCACAGCTGACACAAAAAGGAAGCTTTAGCTCCCTGGGCGCCATGGGTCTTCATGTGGCGCGTTAACTTTGAACTCTGAGCGCAGGCGTAGTTGCAGAGGCCGCAGCGGTAAGGCCGCTCACCTGTGTGGCTGCGGCGGTGCACAGTCAGATTGCTGCTGTTCCTGAACTGCTTACCACAGTACTCGCAGGCTTCATCTTTCTTTTTCTTACCAGCTGAAACAGCAGTGGTGTTGATGATGTTGTTTCCTGCACTGCTGAGACCTCCTCCTACACTCCTCCGCTCATTCTCCCTCTGCCACTCCTGCACAACCTCGCTCCACTCTGTCTCCCTCTCTATGATGTCTCCTCTCTCATTCTCCCACTCTCCAACTCCTCGCACTCTGTCCCCCATCTCTGGCCGTTTGGGCGTGCAGTTGCCACTAGCGATGCCGCTCTCACCGCTGCCCCCTGTCTCTCCGCTCTCCAGTGAGCCTTCAGAAGGGCTGGCGCATGGTGAGGTGTGCTGAGGCTCCCCCTGCCCCTCTGCCTCCTCATCCCCTCCTTCTCCCCCCTCTCTCTGGCGCTGGTACAGCCTCAGCAGCTCCCTGTCTGCCGGTCT
Organism: Lepomis gibbosus; assembly: GCA_029875015.1. Lineage (NCBI taxonomy): Eukaryota > Metazoa > Chordata > Actinopteri > Centrarchiformes > Centrarchidae > Lepomis > Lepomis gibbosus. The sequence continues at coordinate 17,379 of JAPMOB010212747.1, read as the reverse complement.
AACCTGCGAGGTCATCAGCATCAGGCCTGAAGCTATGGAGGGGTGTTTGGGCAGGGTCAGATCTAGCTCGGAGGGGCCCTGGGCTCTTATGTCTCCCTTTCCCATGATTCCAGCTGGCTGCAATTGAAACCTCCCTCTCATCCCCTGCTTCCCAACATCCTCCTCTATCACAACCATCTCCACTGACTCATATCCACTTCCTCCACTTCCAGCCTCCCTGTGATGGCTCCTTATGTGACGAGCCAGCTGGCCACTCTGGGCGAAGGCCTGCCCACACACTCCGCAGTGGTAGGGCCTTTCGCAAGCGTGAGTCCGGCGGTGGGCGGACAGGGCGCGCAGGGAGTGGAAATTCTGGCCACACGGCTCACAGTGATAGTCAGCCTGCAGGGCACTAGTCTGAGGAAAGGGAGAAGCTGCTGGTGGAGAAGAGGACGGAGACAGCATCAAGCCTGTGGGGGAGCTGCCGGTGGTATTATTATTCCCCTCAGCGAGCTCCCTGAGCCGCACTGAAAAGTTCAGAGCCTGCGCGTTGCTGGAGGAGGAGGTGGAGGTGGTGTGTGTCTGACGGTTGCGACTGAGGCGCAGGCTGGAGGGCTGGAAGGCAGAGGCAAGAGCTTGGCTCAGGTGGCGAGGGTCCAGAGTGGCTGCAGCAGGCTTGTGCTCTTTAAGCACTCCTCTCGTGTCTATGTCATCCTCCTCGTCCTCTTGGTAGATACTGAAGGAGTGTGTGTGCTGAGCATGCTGTAAGAGCACCCATGCAGATGAAAACACACCTTCACACTGCTGGCAGGTGAAACAAGAGGGCTCCCCCAAAACTGGAAAACAAAGATGGATCAACTGTTAGCAAGTTTGAGTAATGGTTGTAAGTAAAGATACATACACGGGATAAAAAATGTCTTGCTCTTTTGACATGTCTTGACCATTGTTTCTCAAACATTTTCACATCAAGGACCCCTAAACTGTCCCAGGGTTCCCCATCTAATAGGATTCGGATCTTTTATTACATCAATATGTATTGTATATTCTGTGTTTGTGTTACTTACGGAATTACAATGAAAATAAATTATTCGACTTTTTTTCTGGGGACCCCCTGGACCCCGCTAAGGACCTCTGGGACTTCCACTGGGAGTAAAGATAAATTCATGGAAATTAAGCATACAATTTCTGATTTTTAGTCACTTTAGAAGCAACTGTGAATACAATACAAGTCAATAGTAGGTGTTATTCTTTAAATAGATATGGGGGAACATTAATATTTATGTTGACTTTGTTTCCACCTGTTGTAAGTCCAATATATACTCTCTTTTAGGTCTCTTCCAACTCCTGAAGGAAATGTCTGTCTCTTTAGCTGCTAAATTCTCTGCTTTGCTGACCAGTGTTTTGAAGTTATTTGGTGATGAACAAGTAGGGCACAGAGGGTTTTTAGAGATTGTTTCCTGATAACAGCCACCTTCTGTGGCCGAAAACAATGCAATGACGGAGGTGAGAGTGAAGTTGTGGTTCAAAAATCAAAACAATGACTTATAAATTGCTATAAAGCTCTGCAGAGTGGAGGGGAACTGAAGAGTTGAGGGATAATTATCTATGGTTTCATCACTTACGAGTGACCTTTCTCATACATGTAGTCATGTCATATTGGTAATATCAAAATATTGATTATTGCAGCTTGAAAGTTATAAAGGCTGAACAGGAACATGAGTATCAGCATGATAAAAGCCATATCCATTAGGAGAGACAGACTGATATGGGCTCAAGTGAATGTAAAATGAAAAGGGCCAGGTAATGAAGAAGGGAGGACAGACAAAACTAAATGAGGGAAAAGTGTGTGACCCAAAAGCAGAATAGAGAAATAGGGCTTCAGAAGCCAAAAGGCTGACAAATATGCGAGCTGTGCCGCAAAGTACATCTGGAGATATTTTTATATATGGATAGCTTTGTCTCCTAACCGAGAGCCACTCTCCAATTAAGCTGCAAATTGCTAATTAGCAGAACGTAGAAAACGAACGCTTTATGCAAATCAGGCACTGACTCAGCCTGCTTGACAAATGAGGCCTTTCTGCATAAATCAAAATTGGAGAGAAGATCCCCAAATTGAGGGGAAAACAGTTCTTTTTTGAGAGGTTCAAAGCCGACTCTGGTATAAGCCTCTTTCATGTTTCCTCAAGTCAAATCCTTCTGTATTTTACTGGAGGGGGGGAGGAGAGTGAAGATGAAAAAGAGAGCAACTGTTTCTTTCTCTTTTTCCCCTTCTACCGCCTTCTCTCCGTCTGGAGACGGGAGGAGCTGTGGTGTTCATGTCCTTTAGCCTAGCCTGAGGAGAAACCCAGGAGAAGTTGAGATACTTCTTTTAAAAATAGGGTGAAAGAGGGAGAGCAGGAAAAAAAGGAAAGAGGGAGCAGGAGCGAGATAGGTAGGTCAGGGCTCAGGAGATAAAAAGAAAATGAGATAAAAAGATTATAATGTAATACAGGGGGCCAAGAGACACCACAAAAATATGTCACCCCCTTTGGATTGTACTTGAGACCCATCCTCCAAACCCAGCTCTACTCTCTCCCCTCTGCCCCCCCCAAAACCTTCCAAATCTTTCCCTGAGGGGGGTGGTGGTGGAGGGGGGGGGGGCTTTTGTCTCGCGGTCCTGGAGTGAAACACAATACCCAGCCGGTTTTTCTTCCCTTCCCTCTCTCCCCTCGCTTTTTTTGTAAGGATTCCCATTTGGCCCGGGGTAGCACTTGAATATTAAGCAGAAGCAATAACTACTAATTAAAAATGCAGATTGGCTGGGAGCACTAACGAGCAGCAGGCAGAATCTCTTTTCCCTTGGGAGGCAGAGGGGAGGAGAAAAGAGAGGAGGAGGAGGAGGTGGGGGGGCGAGAAATTGAAAGAGGGCAAAGTGAAAGTGTGTTGAAGATGGGGGAAGAAATGCGGAGGAGAAGGGGGGGATGTTGGAGATGAGGACGAAAAAAACAAACAAGGAGAATAAATAAAAAGGAATGAGACAGATGCATGCGGCTCTTCAGTAATCCATCCCCCCCTTCTCTCCTCCGTCCTCGCCACTTCTCTCTTGAAATACAGAAAAAAAAAAGATGGAGGGCCTGTCTGTTGTGGGATAACTGCTCTTTCACTTTAAGTCATCTCAGAAGCTTCAGATGCTCAGTTTCCCTCCCACAAAACAGCTCGCCACTCAAGTAAAACAGCACTTCCTATTACTTACAAGGCTGCAGGATGTCCAATTAAAACTGTCCTTTGCTACAATTAAACATGCAGTCACCACCTCAAAGATAAAAAACAATGAACTCTGGGTAAATTGGGTACAATTATGAACTCCAAACTAATGCAACCTACATTTGCTAATCAAACTTTAATTCAAACGTATCCACTTTTCCATTATTCACAAGCTCCCATGCTCTTTCCGTCTTTGCCTCGTGCACGTGCTAGGTTTGTTGTATAATCCAGCGGGCATGACTTACCGAACTGGCGTGCTCTCTGACAGTGAGAGATAGAGCGAGAGATGAAAAACAGACTGAAATAGAAAAACAAAAGACGTTGTGGACAAACGGAAATGGTGTGTGCAGCAGTCCCTTGAGCGTTACACAGAGGAAGGAACTGCTAACGTGTGTGTACATGAGAGAGAGTTGCAAAATATGCAAAGGGGCACTCGCACCTACTATGACAGTTTGGCAAGATGCTCTGTCCATCTGCAATCGTCTACAACAACCTACACACTCCTTTTCTCACTTTCAAGATACAATTTGACCTTCAAATACATCTGACCTTTGCAGAAAAAAGCAAACACACAATAACTCTCTTCCATTTCAAACACATTGCTGCAAATGGAATTGTAATGAGAATTCATGAACTGCTGATTGATCCCCACCGTGACATATTATATTTGGCACAACCATCACAGTGTCTGCACTCTTTTTCTCTAAAAAAAAAAGAAGCAGCAGAAAAGGCGTGAAGAAAAAGACCTTTAGGTAAATCAGCGCTAATGTATGATGCACTTTAGGCAGAACGACGAGAGGGATGGCTTAAAGAAGAGAGAAAATATGAAAACAAAGGGAAGAAGAGGGAGAACAAGATGCAAAAGATGAAGAAAGAGGAGGAAGGAGGAGATTCCCAGGAGCTCAGGTGGCTCGGCCAGGGGCAGAACAGTGGGAGATGGCAGAGGAGCTGCACATGATGCAACATCCTCCGTTACAGTGTCATGACAGTGAGGAGAGCTGCAGCCTCACACCCACCACTCTGACCATTTCATACTGTGGCGCAGCACAACAGCCATTGACTTATGAAGACTGAAACGTGCTCCGGAGATGGTTTTTCAGAGAACGTAGTTTCAGTCTCTGTTGTCCAGAGTGTAGTGGATGACAGAGAGGGAGAAACATGTTTACCTGGCCATTCGACCTCAGAGACTGACAATTGGGGAGATGGGAAAGAGCTCTGGAGCTCAGTTGCTCAGCCCTCGGGGAACCTCAGCGCCCTCTGAACGCTCCTGACGCCTATCCTTTCCACACAATTAGCCTGTGCGTCACTAACTCACGCAGGTCTGCTAATGGCAACGGCTAGCTAATGAGCTGGACTCGGGAGGGGGAGGGGGGGCAGTTGTTAAATGAAGAGGTCGGTTGAAAAAAAAAAAAGAGAAAATAAAACAAAACAAAAAACAGAGTCAGTAATTAGCAACCTGCCTTTCTGTCTTCTCTCACCTGCTTTGTGGTGCTCCGCCTTCACGGCGGGCCCCCCCCCCCAGGCTCTGTCCCTAGCCTCCCCCCTCCTCAGCTCAATGAAGCCCGGCCCCAGTTCGGCGTTGGCGACACGCTGCTGTGCTCGGTTGGCAGGTGAGGGGGGTGTGGCGTTGGCGTTTGGGGCTTGGCCTTGGGAGCGGCAGCCACCCTGTTTGTGCTGGATGAATGCCAGGATGTGGGCAAGGGGGAAGGCCCGGCTGCACTGGCCGCAGGTCAGTAGGTCACGACCCTCGTCAGGAGCACGGAACTGAGGAGGAGGAGGAGGAGGGGGAGGAGGAGACTGGTCTTCTGATGAAGTGGTGCCATCCACCATGTCAGTGACATCTGAGAAACATGACAAGGAAAGATCAGTTACATGACCTGCTGTGATGACGTTTTGGAGATTTAACAGAGAAACTGATATGCAGAGCAAAAACATGACCAAAAGCATGAGGTCATCAGTTAACACAAACAGATACACAAGTACAGTTCATTACACAAGGATTTAAACTCTGCCCCTTAATGTTGAAAACAGGAGAACATAGAAGAATGTTTTTCAATACATTTGCAATGATTAGTCGGTTAACCAGTTAGTCCATCAACTGAAAAGTAATCTTTTAAGTCATTTTTCAAGAAAAGGTCAAAAGGTTTATTTATTATTTGAATTTCTTAGTCTCCTATTAGAGTAAGGTAAATATTTTGGGGCTAGGGTTAGGATTTGAAGATGTTCCCTTGGACTCTGGGATCTTGTGACAGGCATTTTTCATACTTTTCTGACAATTTAATAGACCAAAAATGACAAAACAGGGAAAAAAGGGGAGAAATGTGTAAATTACTTCATAGTTATCAAATAATCGTGGGTAGCAGCCCTAGTGAAAGAACTCTTTTCATGAGAGGTACAATCCCTGTTGTCTTTCTGTAGTCATCTTTTCCATGGAAGGCAGATAGTTGACAGTGTCTTTGAAAACAGTAGGTTGGTTTCTCTATAGCATTTTTACTTGCAGCCATAAATATCTTCAGGAGTAAGATCTCCCTTTTACACAAACCTTTAGCCATATCTCCAAAACACAGAGAGAGAAATCAATACTAAACCTGAGTATCCTTGACATTAAACATCCCACTTTCTCCCGAAATACCAAAATGTGTTTATCCACACTTCCTCTAGCAAAGCTCCCAGTTAATTTGTATTTCTGCTGAGGAGTTTTTGACCGCGCTTTTACATATTAACAAAGTGGCACAAGTTCTGTTAGACCTCAGTGAAAAGAACAAACGGGCGTGCTGATTGAAAGTGCTAGTTTCAGTTGTAAGCGCTCAATCTGCTCAGCCAATACTGACCACTTCCTTTTCACCAAAACTAAAACAGATCTGCTTGCTATGACTGAGGCTGCTGTGTGCAGAGGGAGAGGGGACGCAAACTGTCTCCCCAATTAATCTGACAATAACTATGTGCTGACAGGTGAATGCATTGATTTTAAAAGGCGACATTATGACCAAGGCTTTCACCTCTCACTCACAATAACAACTTGCCCTACCAGCCACAGGCTGCGGGAGTTTCTCAACAGGAAGTGGATTGCAATAAAAGAAGAAAAAAATGACTGAAGGTGTTTGAGATAAGAGCAGCCCAGCTGTGTGCGTTTCTGTGCTCACAAACAGGGCAGCTCATCTGAGTCAACCTGACAAATCTTCTGTGGTTAGAAAACACTTTCAAATGCATGCAGTGTGCAGACAGGAGCCCTGAGGTGTGTTTTAGAGGCAGTGGACACAACTTCAACCTAGCCTCTTTTGTTAAGAACTTCTCCCAGGTGGAGCTCTGAGGGGAGGAGGGTCAGTAGACTATTGCTCAACATGGTCATGGGCACACCTTGATGCCTCGACTGGATCCACCTGCCCGGGCTAGGCCGGCTAACATGCATACAGGACAGGTACAGACAGTACAGTCTGAAGTCGGATCTCGCCAGTTGTTTCTGAAAAATGTCACCTTTCCTGTTTCAGAGCTGCGCTGTTTGTGCAGGCTTGCAAGGCGCGGTCTCTCTCTCTCTCTCTCTCACACACACACACACACACAGGGAGAGAGGGAGAGAGAGAGAGACAGGGTTGAGTCAGGGCCTGTGGTCACACCAGACACGCACCACTGGTCTCCAGTAGAGAACTGTAAAAAACAAATGGTGTTGAAGTTTCTATCTTATTTCCTTTCAAACATCACGTGCTTCTTTGTGAGCTGCTGTCATGTTTGAACTCTGAACGCGGTCTATTCGACGTTTGTGTTGAGACATTTTATTTCCCACATATTAAAAAAAACAAATCAGTCATAATGTGCAGCAGGGTAGACGCGGCGTCTTGGCTTTAAACGGGCGATGTGGAGGCAAACTGTCCCATACAAGCCAGAGACCAACCTAGAAACTTGATCACTGTCTCACCTGGAAATATTAATCATCGTGTTCGGACCTGTAGCCTCTGAGAACAGCGTGCCAATAAACCGGTCCTTCCTCTATCAACACAACTGCAGCAACCGTAGACTACACATCAGGACAAACATTACAAAATCATAATCCCTAATTTAAATATTTGCCCATGAAGTCCGCATAAAGGATTAAAAATACATCCATATTGGCACGATTGAGACCAACGTGCACAGTAGAAATATTTTAAATATTCGTGGGAAGGGTCACATGGATTTTTACACGCTTTAAAATTAAAGTAACATGTTCATCTAACATTTCATTAACCGGTGCCTCCACCGGCGCATCCAAAGCATGCGCGCAAACTCACAATTAAAGAAAATTGTGAGCTTAATTCATACTAGTTTTCCCTTAAAAAACAAACAAACAACATCACATCCGTCTCCAGCAGTTTGAACATGCCCACACATCGCAGCTCCCTCCGGCTTACCTTGAATTGCACTCAGGTGCTGCGGTCTGCTTCCAAGTTTGCGCCTAGACATCACGTCGAGCGTTTGGCACCTTTCTGGGTCCCAAACAGTAACAAAACCCCTCCAAAACCAAAATCCGTTCAATCTGCTCCTTCTCCGATAACTTCACCGAAACCCGGGCGGCGGGGACAGACTGATAAGCCTGGACTTGCACTGAGCAGAGAAGGCAGCGTTCAAGTTCACGCTTCCCCGCAGCGGGCGGAGGGCAAAAGGGGGTATGGGCGACTGTAGGCGCCGCCCGCCCCGCTCCTACGACCCTGACCCCGCCTACTCCGGGTAACGCACTCATAGCCCTACATGCTTTTCTGTCACTTTAAAGCCTTTCTTTATTACGCATCGTCTTTCTGGTTATTGCCAAGCTTTCGCTGTCACTTTCAATCAGGGTTTTGACAGCCGATAGTGGAACTGAACATTTAGTTCCTCCTCAGCGACTCCGATGAAATACACTACCTGGTTGCTTTTCCACAGGTGTCTCCAAAAACCAACATGAAAACCACAGGAACATTCATTTCTCCTTTTCTTGTTGACCAGCTGTGACAAGCCGTAAAAATATACAGAAATATTTTTTAAAAAATGCCTCAAAAAACACTTAGTAACAAGAGGCTGCAGTGGAGCATCTTAAGCTGCAAACGGAGATTTGTCGCCACCTCCTGATAAAAAAAGTGCAACTCAGTGAAAGACTTCAGTGAACCACAAGTTATCACGGGAAATAAAGTATCTCCATAAGAGCGCATACTGATTTAGGTGCCATTTTTGTGATGCATCTGATTAAATATGACGAAATGCAAAATAGCTCCCCTGAAGGAACCTGAATATCGGTAGGCTATTAAATCATGCATAATGCTAGACAGGAAAAATAACCCAACAAAAATCAACTACTTACTTTCAAAGTCAGTTTTATTTCTTGTTCTATATTTCACATTCCACATTACTGGGAACAAAAACACGTTATTTGCTGCTGTTAACTGGTTGGCAGAGGACAGAGTATAAAAAAAGAGAGTGGTCATTAGATTTAATTTATTCATTAACTTTGCACCTGCTTTGATAAAGACATTTTTAAGTGATGTGTATAAACATCCTGTACATCAGCTCATGAAAGTAGTTTAAAATGGTCTTGAATGTGTTTCTTGTTAGAGAAAAGTAAAAGGCTGACAGGGAGCAAAAGGACACGAGGAAGATGTAAGGTAAAAGGTGAGATATTGCTTAGTATGGTGTACTTTGAAATGCTAACTGACATCTCTGGACGAGTCCACGTTGTGAAGAACTGTTCAGGCAGAAATAAAAGGAGCATGCAGAAGAAACCAGAAACTCATTTAATAAACCTGCATTCTCTTTACAAGATTAAGCAGAAAGGAAAGTACAGATCAAACATAAACCAATAGGTTGTGTAATTAGTGAAACTAAGGTGTCATTGTCAAAATAGTATATTTTGTAGACAGAGTACCAGAGAACATAGTGGTCAGGTATAGATTTGGGAGTTGGTTTATCATCCAGCGGATAGTCAGCCCATCTCTTCATATTTCCATGTAATAGCCTGCATGTTGGACAGTATGTGTGCCAATGACAAAGTCCTGTACTTAAGGTTCTTTAGGAGGTTTTCCACAGCTCAGTATCGGTAGTGTGGACTCCGTGATCGAGACCGAGACCTCCTGGGAAAAAAATTTACAAAAAGGAGTCAGTGTCAAGATGGGAGTGGTGTAATCTGACAAACATAAATGTGAAATGTGTTTCTCTTTCTTGTCTCAAAGGCCTGGACACCAAACTAACTGAACATATAAAGCCTGTTTGTGCTCTGGTTTTCAGGCTCGTTACTAATGTAAACAAGCTTTCTGTAGCGTCATTACTTAGTGCATTAAGGCAAATCCTGCGTTTCGTAATTTGGTGGTCGGCAACCACTTTTGTTTGTATGTGAATAAAAGATTGTGCTTTTAAAGATACTTAAGATCAACACAGATTTACTGGTTTGTTTAAATAAGAACAGACATCCATATTCTTACCAAAATGTTTGTTAATCTTTTATTATTCTATTTTAGTCCATTTCATGTTTTAATCCTTGTTCCACCATGTAAAGGACTTATGTTAACAGATTTTTTTAACTCTCAAATATCATCATCGAACCAGTTGGACTTGAAACATTTCTAAATTTGCTTCAGAAAAATATTCTAATGAATGTGTTTTAACTGTTTTTTTTTTTTTTTTAAATCTATGAAAAGCTTGAGATATTTAGTTTGATGTTAGGTAGGAACTCGTACTGATTTATATTTGTTCTTTGGTCTCTCTGATTTGATAGTTGAGTGAAGAAAAAAAAACACATTGTGTTTTGAGAGAGAGAAGAGAGTTGTGAAGAGACTTTGAGACAGTGTTTGTGCATTAGTGTGAACAAATCCCACAATTCATTCTGCTTCATCGGAGCTGTGTTGACTCTTGTGGCTTCTCGCATACCTTCTGTAGGAGTTGTGTTCTCGGCCTGAGAGACAAAAAAAAAAAACACAGACACACGATCAAAACATTAGAGTGCCAGAACATATTAAAACCTATGAACCTGTCTCCAGCAAATCAGACAGAGGCTCAGCTGAAAAAATGTTTTGGTTACTTCTGTTTGAGTATACAAGACTGCATGCACACACACAGGAAACACTACACGTTCACTAAACCAAATTATTATCATCACATTATCAAAAGTCTTACCATATTTGGAAGGAGAAGGTGAGTGGCTTTGTCGGCCATACTGTCTTTCCCATTCATCCCTCTCTTTCTCACGTCTCTCACGCTCCCTAAATGCAGAGCCTCTGGGTCAGACAATTGCAACACACAAATACCAAACCATCCACTTGCACACACAAAGATTCTTACTTCATGCGTATCTTGCGTGCCATGGCTCGTAGTTCTCCCTCTCGCTCCTGTAAAACAAACACACAGCAATGAGGGGAGATGCAGGATAAGAGTCTGTGCCTACATTTCAAACACAAACAAACACACACACCTGTCTTTTGTTTTCCTGCTGCTGGATCTTCACCTGAGCGGCTTTTTTATCTGCCTTGGCTGCAGGTCGGGAAAACCCACAGGAAATTGAGGGAACAAAAAACAAAACCACTGATCAGTTTTTGCATAACGTGACAAAATATACATGTTCACTACTTGGACACCCGCGCACTTTCTTAACTTGTGTACAAACCGCAAACACAATGCACTCTGCTAAGTTGTACTCACACTGCTTGTTAAGCGCCTTCTGCATGCGTAGCTTCAGCCGCTCCTGTGGGGTCATCTTGGGCTGTAGGTGACACAACGGTGTTAGCACATCCTTTCACAGCCCGACAAAAAAAATTGTGTGCTATAATACAATTTCGGTACAATGACTTTTATGTACAGTAGCTGGTGGAGATAAAAAAAACTAACAAAAAAGTCCACAGATAAATGAATTATGTGTGATGTTTGTTCAGCCCACAAGCACAGCGGACGCTGAACAGGCTGTGTGGACAGTGGCATTAACAGTTGGATAAATTAGCTGGACAGCATCCAGTCATATGGATCTTTAAACTGTATATTTATATGTGGACGGCGGGAGGAGGAGGAGAAAGGGTCGGAAAGTGACACAAAGACAAGTTCAGGTCCGGTGAGTTCAGAAAGCTTGGAAAGAGCCGGTGGCATTTTGTCAGTGGCACGCCCATCTCTGGGCCGCTAAAAGCTGGCCAGGCAAGAAAAACTGCAGGTCACAACACTGCAGGCAAGTGTAACAGAGAAGCAGATTGTAACTTCCACTCTACTTGTCTGTTTGACTGTTGAGAGTATATTCAAATCTTTTCTTCTTTGCCAGGAAATGAAGTGAGAAGAGAAGCTGATTCAGGGCAGCAAACAGTTAAAANGCTGGGCATTCATTTACTCTCTTGTACAGAGATGAGATGTGAAGATTCTCAGGCATGTACTCTAAATGTGAAGCTGTCATGAGTAGCCGATTAACTGGCTCTGACCTGACTCTGTCCAAAGTTAAGCACATCTGCCAACTAGTATTTTAAAGCTCACTAATCAGCACAAATCTGGTTTGTTTAATCCAGAAATAGGCTGGCACACAATTTGTATTTTTCCCCACTTTCTGAATGGATTAAACAAACAAGATATAACATACTTTACATGTGCTGTTAGGTAGATTTTGTTACCTTTGGACAGAGCAAGGCTATCTGCCTCCACCCATTTTCAGTCTCTGCAGTGAGCTAAGCTAACAGACGCCTCCCAGCAGCTTCATCTTTCATGTACAGAGAGTTGTATCGATCTCCTCATCCAACTCAGACAGGAAAAAGTGCATCTCCGAAAAAGTCCAACTTTTCCTTTAACCCTTATCTCAAGTCTTAAATCTGTATGTGGAACAAAGTGTGTCACTTTAAGAGTAAGAGCTTGCGTTCTAGTGCATGTTCAAACAAGCCCAAAAACGGCTGTCCAGAGTACACACATCTTATTTTTCATCAAAGATTAATAGTCTTCTGTCACTTAGGGTCATTGATGTGATATATAGTTGTTCATTTGAGACTACAAACAGATACAAAGATGCCGCACTCTCTCACCAACACGTATATGTATACATGCATGCACAACCCAGACTAAAAGCACAATCAAGACAATGATGACTTCACAGGGTGCCTAAATGTTCATCACTCCATACAGAGATGGCAGTCATTTTTTCAGTGTTGGCAAGTTCACATTCTTCTCAGCAGAACACTGAGTAGCTGAAGAATACTATAGCAATATCAAAACAGATGAAGGGCTTTGACTGCAGAGCATGTCCACTTTGTGGGGGGAAAAAAGAAAAAAAAGAAAAATCACATCATCATTTTATTTTCTGTGGGCAACAATGGCTTCTACATCCCAGTCTGGTGGACAACCATGTCAGCCTGTCAGGGATGAGGGAGGCGTAGGCTTTAGCAAGAAACCCAGCTAGATCAAATTCTTACTGACTTTGGCAGCTCCCGTCTCTTTACCACCCGGAGTATCAGGCCTGGAGAGAGGAAGAAAAAAAGACTGGGGTGATGAAGACATCTTGATTAATCTAAAAACAACAAAAAACATTGTTAACTTGATGAAGAAGCAAACACTTATTGTTATATAAGATAAGCTAAGCTGCTTGATGGCTAAGTTGTAGCACAGACTTGAGGTTGGGTAAGTGATTATAACACTCATCTTTCTGTTGTTTGTAAACAGGGCTGGCTCTGTAAACCCTGGCAAACAAAGTGACCGACACCCACCACATAACACTATTCCGGCCGTTGTGCGTCAGGTATTGTTGGATAACTTGCCAACGGACATTCAGTTTAATTGTGTGTTGTGTCTGCTTCGCTCTGCATTTATACCGCCAAAACGCTAGCTGCCAGTGGGGTTTCTATATTCTCTTGTGCTTGAGTTCGGCCAGCCAACCAGCTCACTTCTGGTTTAGCCCTCCGCTAACTTGAAAGGGGGTTAAATAATATTCCTAAGGCTCTTGTACACTTCCCAGATGTTATCAAACGAATGAATCAAATTTTGAGTTATTTTACGGGGGCTGTGACGCTGAAAAAACATTTATCCTGTGGTCTTGGAGGAAATCACAGTGCATGCAGTATGCGTCGCCGCGACAAGTAGTTACATTTTTGAGGAGATGCATGTCAGGCCACAGCTTAGGGTACGCAGCTACGTGTAGGCTATGGCTTACATTGGATGCATCAGTATAAATCAGCTTTAGACCATTTTTTAGGCAATTATGATCAGTGCATCCCCAGCTGCTGCCTCATTCAGGAATTGAAGATATTTCTTTGCTACAATGTTAACATGGTTTTCTTACTTTCTTAGCTTGTCAGCGACGGTGGTGGTAGAGGGCTGGGCTCCTCTGTGAGAAGGGGAGGGACTGTGGTTACCGCGACTGGGGGACTGAGAGGTACTGTGACTGTCGCTGTCCCCCCGCCGGTGGCCTCCACTGCTCCGAGCCCCGCGTCTCGAACTGCCCCCGTGTCGTGAGCTGGAACGGGACCTGGCAGAAAATGCAAAGTGAGCTTAGGTCACTGCGGTGTGTGTTGGAAATCAATGTAAAAGCACCGATTAGAGTCAACAGAAAGCCTTACCTCGTTCGTTTGCGAGCAGAGTAGCGTCTCCTGTCCCGCTCCCTGTCTCGGTCTCGTTCTCTGTCTCGGTCGTTGGACCGCGATCGCGTCCGGTCACGTCTCCTCCAGGATCCAGCCCGCCCGTTCCCCCCTCTACCCCGGGAGTAAGACCTGGAACGCCGTCTCGACCGTGATCGCCGCCCATCCCTTTCCCCGCGTCCACGCCGGGTGCGGCGTGAACGGGAAGAAGAGCGAGAGGAGGACCGAGATGAGGAGTGTGAGGATGAAGAAGGGGAGCGACTGGAGGATGACCTTCGTCTCCTGGACAAACAGACACACGCTGTTTTAGTAACAACACCAGCCCAGCACCTAGCCTATCTTCAGAATACTTCTGTTTTCTTTTGGAGGAATGTTACCGACACTTCGTATTGAGGTATGAATAATGAAATATTACAATTTTATTTACTTGCTACTAACTGCATTGCAATAATCTGACATGCACAATCAAATAGTAGCAAATGTGTGTCACCGCTTAAAACTATCCAGTCATACACATCTTCTATACGCACATGCTGAGTGGAAAAGGTCCATTTGTTATGTAACAGCAACTCTTTGCACTGACATTCTCTTGATTACAAACCTCACCTACCACATAAATCAGCTGTGATCATTTCAACAGACAACAAATCGACTGTAAGTGGAAAATAACCAATGAAAAGCCAGGAAGATGGAAAGTTACCGACCGGGAGCCCCTGCTATGACCTGCAGGGTGCTGCAAGGAGGGGGCGTTGCCAGAGTGAGGAGCGGGTGTTTGTGTTGCCGCTGCAGCTTCATCATCGCTGCCTCCGAAGCTGGTGATGAAGGTGATCTTCTCTGGGCCGGGAGAACGAGAGCGTGACCGAGACTCAGAGCTCGATTCTGACTCAGGCCTGAGAGAGATTAGAAAATAAAGTTCAAAAACACAGACACACACAAAGAAAAATCAGTCAGGGACAAAATAGTCAACTTACCGTTTATAGGGATCGTACGTTGGGCTGTCTCTCCTGGCATAGCTGAAATACAGGAGGACAAGGACATAATTTAAACATGTTTTGAGGTAAGCAGACTGTTAATGAGGAAAAACCCTTTAAAAAGGACAACACGAATTTACCTTGGGGGGCTGATCTGTCTACCTTTTAGTCTCTTCTCTCTGAACTCTCTCCTTTGTCTCCGAGAACGCCGGCCCTGAGACGATCAAACATGTCATTTAAAAGTTGCATATACTAATCACACGACACACAAACAACAAAAATTCTTCAGTGGAAGTCATCTTACAGAGTACATGGCCTTCTCTGCCTCCAGGGCCTTGGCATGTTTGATGGCCTCCACTTCCTCCTTGTCTTTCCTCAACATCCTGATGAACAGGTATCATGTTAACAGTGTTAAACTACAAACACAATCATCATGTTGACAGTGTAAAATGTTTGCTATATTTCCTAATTAATATATAAGCATGAAAAGCCAAAAATGATTTAAGTCCAAAAAACACAAGACCAGCCAAACAACTGATTTTGGATGAAATATTCCTTCATTCCATATGGACATAGCTAGTTTAAGTTCATTCCTCCCACCTCGTCAAACTAGTAAAACAATGTAAACATGAAACCACATCCAGGAGCATGTTCAGTGACACTAATTTCCAGAATTTTTTTTTTTATATTGGCTGCGCTGTCCACGTTCATTGCAATGAAAGAAGAAGTTAAATGTCATGGAGGCACAAGCTCAATAAAGGTTGTGTTTACTGGGACAATACTGGATGAGATAATTGTTGTTTTTTGTGTACTGTAATAAAATTAATAAAAAAAATAAAATTACACCAACATTATAAGCGTTTTTTCTAGTTCATATTCTAACTCCACCAATGCTTCAAGACTTTTTAAATCAGGTCACTGAATTTCTATTTGTAAACTGAGAAAGAGAATCTCAAATCTTAGCCAATAGCTCCTGTATTGTTTCAAACATGTATTGTTGCTTTGCTCTACATTTGACCTTTGAGACATGATGATATAATCATTGCGATGTTACCTAACAAAGTCTCCTTCACCCATTCCATACGGGGTTGCCATTTTGTTTAGGTCCAACACCTGTTCCTGGTTCAGCTCATCGACATCGACCTCCACATCTGCGCTCACACAAAGAGACAAAACCACGCAAAGCTTTATTAAACCACAGCAACATGTTAAGGCAGATTTTACTCTCATACCCATGTTGGACAAACATTTGCAGAGACAGAGAGGATATGTATTTTCAGACCAGATTCTCTTGTCACAGTGGGTAATTATGGCCAAAAAAGCACAAACCAGGCATAAAGAAGTACATATCATTGAGTTATCAAACTTGATTGAATAATTATGTCAATATATATTAAGCCAGGTGTGTTTGTGTTTTCTTTCAAACTATTAAAAAAAACTGAAAGCTGTTGTTTCTACTCTGCATCCTGTTTCTGAAGCTGCTTAACGTCGCAGCTTTTTTTTGTCTCTGGAGTTTTAATTTTCCTGATGCGTAAATCTCATTAGTGTCAGACCTATTTCCTCACCGATATCTGGGATTCCCTCATCCTCTTCAGATTCACTGTTCTCTGAATTGTCTTCTTCTTTGTCTGACTGGGGGTCGGGCTCTGTGACAGTGCTGTCTTCATAGGTGTAACCAATGGTGGCCTTTTTTTCAGCCAGTCTGAACAATGGGAGAAAGGATTCATAAATACACAGCAAACGTATATGCTCCAACTAAACTCATGGTTTTAAGCACAGAGCAACAGAGATGAAACAACCATTTATTAACTGTTAAATGACATACTTTTTCTTCTCGTCCTCATTTGGTTTCTGCAGGCCACCGTAGAGCTCATCCAGGTAGATCTGGTATAAACACTGCTCCTCAGAGACTATAGGAAGACAGTGGGGAGTTTAACAGCACAACACAACTGCAAAATATACCCACTGAGGGCAGGTTATAAGACTATTATAGTCCCATTAAGAATATGTGCAGCACTGGGCATGTGTGAAATATATTAACAACGGCTTGACTGTATTGCATTACTGACTGTAGCTTCTGAAAGTCAAATGAAATTCAACCTGTTTCTCAAAGAATATCAGCTATGAAGTTTGTGATACTCACTGTTGGCAAAGTCATTTTGCACTAGGCCTCTGTAGCGCTCATAATTGCACTTCCTCTCCTCCATCTCCTGCTCTGGGGTGCTGAGACAAAGAATAGAAGCGTTATTTACTTCTTCACTTAATAGTCCAATTACTATTGGTGCGTACTGAGCATTGTTGGCTTCTAACTGAGGCTGAAATGTCTGACTCTGAAGAAGTGTAGAAGAAGAAATTGAAAAATATCATCAGTGACCTGTTAAATTATTAGGTAACAGCTATTTTAACCTACAGTAACAACCAGAATAACCAGTGTTTTGAGAGTTAAATCATTCAGAAAAACGTATTGAAAATGTTTTGTCAGTTATGAAATTCAGCCATAATGGTGTGTCAAAGCTTTTTACAACGAAAATTTCCCATCATGTATTTATTTTACCTACTAAACTAGGCAAATAACTGTCTTTGTATATTATGACACACAGTTAATTTACACTTCATTAAACATTTGATGCACTTCAGATATCAAAAGGGCTGAATATGTT
>JAPMOB010212744.1:9734-22457 GCA_029875015.1 Lepomis gibbosus | reverse complement strand
AGGCGGCAGGCGTTATTGTTGTTCTTGTCGAGTTTCCACACGCCGATTGCTTTGGGCCGGGCTAGTCAAAGTCCAGGGCCATTTTTTAGTCCCAGTCCGTCCCTGTGAATTGCAACCAACTTTCCAGTCTACCACCGCCCCCTTTCCTTTTAAAGAACGAAGTACTGCTACGCTGTCTGACACAGCACAAAAGGTGTCTCTTCTGAGACAGCAGTGAGTAGCCAGTCAAGAAATGAGGTTTCTTCAGGTAGATATATTAAGAAATAATATTTACTTGATGATTCAATAAAACTACATATTATTGTAACTTGGCCACTGACAGATAACATGGAAAATGTAAGCCAAGAGTGTGAAACACTGTCACTGTTTCTGCACCACAGTCCATTATAAACCACACATTAGATAAAGTTTATAGAAACATTGACAAGGGAAACACGTTCATTCTCTCTGTGATTATTATCCTCGGCAAAACTGCCCCCCAGCAATGATATCTGGCCTGGGGCCAGATTATGGTGCTTTGATAGTGGTAAAAAAATATAAATAAATAAATACTTTGATAGCGGTGCTGAAATAGATCTTAGTCATGGCAGCAACAGTTACTCATATATTTACTTCCTCTTTAATGGTTTTGCCTACAAAATAAAAGCGCAGGAAGCTTGTTTACTATAATGCAGTATTTGGAGTCGAGCTGAGCTTTTACTTTGAAAAATTCTGAACAACATTAAAAGAGTTACTGGCCTGCCTGACACACCTCTGAAAGGGCCCTCTGAAAACGGGATTCCCCTAAATATTCTCTGCCTTGAGACACTGGAGAAATGAGAAACGTCCGTAGGTTAATGGATGAGGATCAAACACCGAAACACAAACAGTGCAGCACATGCCATGATCTGAGAAACATTCGCTGCAGAATCCATTTGTTGAGAGGGAAAAAAAGCTACCACAAGGTAGAATCACAAACACCCAACCCTTGGGTCGCATGTCCTCTTCTTTACAAACTGAGTAAACCAAACAACATGTTAGTGCAAATCAATATTATGTCTTATATTCTCATCCATCTCACCATTTGCTCCGATGCAAAACTTATTTGCCGACCCCTGGTGTATATTCACAGGTCGCCATGGTAGCGTCTTGTCAATCACAGGATAGTCCCGCCCTAAAGCATACATTGCTTTATCCTCTATTTTCCTCTAAATTGGACCTTAATTTACTAAATCAAGCTCATGCTGCATATGAAACTAGAGATTGAGACCATAAACTCTTGAACTATGAAAATGTTTACTAAAGTAATAAATCAGGTGAGTAGGAGGATTGTTTTGCTATTATTTGTAATGGAACAGGACTTCTTTTTGTAACTAGAGGATTCGCTCCCTGTTTGATAGAATGCAGGTTTGAGGGACTTCCGCATTCGCCTTACTTCTCAGACCTGGACATTCCTGCTTGGTTTGTCTACAGCACAAGTCATTTAAAGGAGTTAATTTGTAGGGGTTTAATCATCATTTTTACTGATTATCATAGTATTGTACTCACCAAAGTAATTATTGAGATCTGGGAATGTAGTGAGATCTATAAAATTAGATATGACAGGGTAAACAACAGGAGCAGTCATATGATCAGACAGAACAGAAAGCAAACAGTAAAATTATAAATCATACTGTTGTAAACATCCAAACATTCATCACTGGTTATAGATTGACCTCCTAGTTCAATTCTGACCTGTTGTGCCTGTACAGATTTGTTGTGCAGTGTGGGATTATAATCAACATGTCAGGAGTGCTTTCTTTAAGTTTTATTTACAAATAAAAACGGTTTAGATAATCTTGCTATACTGTTGTCATGTTTATAGCCTGTCTAAACATCTTACTGCTCAGGTTTCTTGCACCTTCAGACTCCAATAGACATTGTTGCTGTGTTACAACAACATAGTAAGTTCAATGCTATTATAACGGACAGAAACAACGGCAAAAGCGACATAAATTAGGTCCAAGATCACAGGATTATGGAAATGGGATAAACTCTCCTCACAGTACACTATGTGTATATGAAAGGAAAATGCATCCAAAAACTACAAGAAAAGAAATAAACACTTCAGATTTAGTGGATGTCACCTTTAACATGCTTGATCATACATTTTTGTGACCTCATACATAAGCTGCTTATTAAAATGACACCACTCATTTTAGGCTGCTTTGAATTACAGCAGCACCAGACCTGCACTGCACAGCCTCCTCGTAAATTTCACTCCTGCGACTCCAAGGGAGGTCAAAGTTGACATCCATGCCATGCATCTTGACAAGTCGACTGCCAAAACAACAAAAACGTGATTAATGGATGTTTTTCCGCCCTTATAGCATCTCTCCCTCAAACAGAGTAATGACCCTTTTCAAAGACGTAAACCGGAGCCACAGCTTATCATATTTTGAGAAGTATTCAAACAACAGAGCACTTCACCCTTTACCAATTAATCAACTAAATAATAAGTCAGTGGTATTAAGAAAATACCTCTCTTTAAACACATTAGAAGTTCTGTACAAAAAAAATATGTTTTTAGCTTTTAAAATAAATTTTCTATACTCTAGGCACCTTGGTTGTAAGGCAAATACCAACAGTTTTGTCTCAAATGCAACAGGTTGGTCACAAGCATTAAGTAAAAAAGCACTTAACATCTGAAATGATGCGATAACTATTATGGTAAAGTGTGGAGCTTTTATTTGAGAGTGTTTAGATCCAGATTAGGGGAACAGTCTTGTAGCAGCAGTTTTGCTCTGTCATTGTTCTACCACAGAGTGCAAAATTTCAAGAGACTGTATAACAGGCTACAGTTTCTACAATACATTGTTCATCCATTATGAGTGTGACCCTCCTCATACTCTCTTAAAGGAATAGCTCACTGCACGTCTATCTTCTGAGTATCAAATACTTACCCTGTATAGGCTTGAAAAGTGTCTCTTCTTGTCCTTCTTAAACATTAAAATAGCATAGAATCAAATACATATTTACTGTTGTCTTATTATATTGTTTCTATATTATATAAATATAGAAAAATATGAAAACATCTCCACATCACTTCAGTTAATTCCCCCTACACACAGTGTACAATATTCTTTCTATACAGAATGATGCAAATTGGTGCAGTTTGTTCATTAAATTTATTACACTAGGTATAAAATATTGCTTATTGATCTTTCTGTTTGCCAGAGGTACTCTGTATCATCGGCCTGAAGAGAGCAGTTCAAACTCAGTATGGAGGATGACTGCTGTAGGCTACTCCTACTGCTAGGGTAGTTTTAATAGATTGTCATTGCAAATTTTAAAAATATTAAAATTTGTGTAGCCACTTCTTAGCTGATGACCAATGAAATCTTGTGTGTATTGTCAAATAAATTGCTAAATACCATACTTCCATAGAAGTAAGGAGCAATGAGAAGGTGATAATGAACTTTGAGGTAGTCTATTTACTTGGTGAGTGTTTTGGAACATGCATATTGCAGTGAGCTATAGTTTTCTCTCAGAAGAACTCAGAAAGTCAGTGTTTCTAGTTCAACAAGGAGCTTTATTAGCTTCAGGGCAGAGCATCAACAGACCATCTTTGCACTTACATCTGAGGATGGGTTGCAAATGCTACACACCGCAATACTCACTGTCAAACAATATTAATACTGACTGAAATAACCACAGATGAACTGTAGGAACAGTAGGAACACTTTAGGACAAAATGTTAAACACACCACTAACATTGCAGAGATAAGAGATTGATATCCATAAAATGCTGGGAGGCTTCACACCACACCTACACTCCAGGACGACGTGTATGGTGGGGAGGAGTGGTTTCTTTTTTCAAACCTCCATCAGATCCATATTGTCAGTTCTTCAACCTAAGACATGGTGTAATTTCAAACAAAACAACTGAATGCATCCAAATAGTCGCAGATTTCACTATACATTCATAATTTTAAAATGCAGTTATGAATATTACAGAACCGGGCCTGTAAATGGAAAACAGACTAGAGCATGAGTTCATTCAGCCTCCGGTGGCTCCTGTGAGGAACAGCTCAGGTATGTGGTTGTACCGGGCATCTCTGAGGTGTAAATGTGTGTAAAGCATGAATGTGAAACAGGGTGGTCCTGGATAAAAGCATGCATGCTCAGCAAGTCTCCTCTGAATAAATAATGGATAAAGAAAAACATATGTGCATATTATCTTCCCTACGCATTTGGCCACTGGATGCTATTTGTCATCCAACCCTGCAGTTCAGGTCCTCCTATCCTCCTGCTTCGGCTGCTTAGCAGTTAAGGTGGGAATAACCTATGCTTTGTATTGGTTGTTAGCTTGCTCTCCAAGGCCATTCATATTTTATATGACAGCTTGGTGAGAGCTGAACTCACCAGGAGACACAACTACAGGCAGTTTACAAACTAATGAGCATCACTATCTGCCAGAGGAGCTGAACGTCATCATGGCCGTTATTGACTGGGAGGTCACTTGGGGAAAAAAACACACATGATGATGGATTGGGAAATAATGCGGCCAAAAAAAGGTGGTTATGAAAGGGGCTTCCACTGCCTCCACAGAGGTGGCTCATTACCTCGGAAGTCAGAGGGAGGATGGGCACTGACGGAGGCAGAGATAGACAATGAGGAAGAATGGATGGAAGAGAAGGGAGAGCAAGCTGAATGGAGTATGGGAAGAGACAGAGTGGGGGGTGATGGCAGCGCTGAGAGTGGCAGGCACCCAGTGAGGGTGGCGAAAGAAAGAGGGAGTCAGGTGAGTGAGTGATAGACCCAAATGTAGGGAGGGAGTGTTGGAAAGATGGATAGATGGATGAAGGGGAAGGGGCACTAATTACAGGCCTTGTTGTGCAGTTGGAAAGATAGAGGTGCTGCTTTTTCAGCACTGCCACTCTGCATTAACCCAGCAGAATGAAATATTCAGCCATTAGGTCTCAGCTGAAACACATCCACTGCCCGGACTCGTGCAACATTTAAACACCATTCATGTTCTATTCATTACAAGGGGGCCATTACATATAATCATCATTGTGGTTTAGTTTGTACTTCACAACACACATTTCTGTTTTGTTTTTCTTTTTTTTTTTTTTACTATAAATGCAACTCTGCATCTGTGTCTAGAGGGGAGAGTGGCAAGTCAATACAGACTCCAATTAGGCCTTGAAATCATTGGTAAACATTGCCTGGGATTTGATTTTCTCACACCACACACGAGGATGAAATGCTTTCTGACTTCCATTTGTGTCTTATTCTCCTTATAGAGTCTGAAGTAACAACGGTGAACCGCTGCCTGGATGCTGCCAAAGCATGTAACATAGATGAGACGTGTCAGAAGCTTCGTACGGAATATGTTTCCTCCTGCATCCAGCCATCAGCTCGCTCTGGGCCATGTAATCGACCAAAGTGCAACAAGGCGCTAAGGAAGTTCTTTGACCGTGTTCCCCCTGACTACACCCACGAGCTGCTGTTCTGTCCCTGCACCGACACGGCCTGCGCAGAGCGCCGCCGGCAAACAATTGTGCCGTCGTGCTCATATGAGGACAAGGAGAAGCCCAACTGCCTGGCTCAGCTGCGGAACTGCAAAGCAGACTACGTGTGCAGGTAGGTTATTAGAAATTTTGTTTGTTTGAAATCAAATGCTGCCTGCTGCAAGAACATTTTACTCTTAATTTCCTGAGATCATTCAACTGAAATTATCATTTGCAGCAACTGTGGTTTCTCTTAAAGGATCACAAATGTATTGTTACACATAACATTAATACTGAACTTTTTTGAAAACATAGCATAATTATTAGATATTGGTTAGACATTGTTTTGTGTTCTTGTTTTGTCCAAGTATAGTATAAAATAGAATTCACAGTGACTTTACTCTCAGATAGGTAAAGTAAGGAAAGAGGTTACCCCTTACAACAAATCCTGATTGATTTGAAATGTTCTGATGTTTTCAAGTGCTGCTCTGGAGCTCTGGTGTCCAGCATTAAAGCTGACTCAAAAAAAGTTGACATTACAGGCGGAAGGCAGACTCCCACATGAATGGAGGAACAAACTTTGATACACTATATCAGCTTGTTGTGTTTAACTTGTTAGCAAACACCTGCCTGAGGTTACTGACACATCCAGTATCTTGTTTGATCTTCCAACTCTTGAGAAAACTATCTGGGTCTCTTTTTGTTGTTACATGTTTGACCAGCTTCACCAGCCACTTGTTTACTTTTGCTCTCTGTTGTTTCACACTGGAGAGGTATTCTATAATTGACTTTATAGTTGAGGAGAGTCTGTGAGAGCTGGAGCAACTCAGCCATACAAACTGAAAACGCAACACAGACCCTTTAAATAAAAGGAAATGCTTGAATTATCAAAAATAATGCTAAATGGTGCACAATTGAGCTTAAACCACACAGTAAGGAAATAACATAAAACAGGATAATGCTGCTGTTTCTTGTATTAAAGATGCATTAATTGATTTTTGGCCACTAGCTGACGGACAAAGAAAAGTAGTTATGGGAAATGTGTTAGCATATTGTTGCCTACATTCACATTCAGCATCTTTGCACACAACTCCACAAAGTTAGCAACCGGCTGGTCCCTAACATTGTCCGTTTGAACTGGAGCAGATAGTGTACAGTACCTTAATTAGAGCTTTTAATACAAAAAGCAGCTGCCTGCGGCTGGAAATGTGAATGTGAAATGTGAACCAAAACATTAAAGTGCAGTAAAACCAAAACATTGACGTAAAAGAGGTTAAAAAAGCTTTGTTGAGCTGTAGATTGTAGCAATAATTATCTTTATTAACGACCGTTTCATTTGATTCAATTAACATAACCAAAAATATTGATTAACATACTGCAGCTTAAGTGTATGCTCGCCTAAGGCTCAGACCTTTGAGGGAAAGGAGAGTCCAAAGCAGAGGAAGTTATTGTAACTTAGCTGTCATGCACAGTTTGTTTTTATTTAATCTCCTTTCTCAGAACATAAACTCCTCAACAAAATAGCCATTGTTTGTAGACAGGAGAGACAGGAGTCAATGGTATGAATACATCTCCTGAATAAACTGTGTGAGCTTATTGTCCCGTAAGCAGCTAAGCAAACTTGTTTGCTTGCTGACATTTACTTTTAATGTTAACTTGGATTAAAAAACAAAAAGTATGTTGTTGACAGAAAATTGATTACCCATGAAAACCTCTATCTCCACCACTGTTGTTTTCAATATGAAGTGCTTTGTTGACATGGCAGCCTCACACACTGACTTTCCCTCAGGATGATAAATG
This sequence comes from Lepomis gibbosus, assembly GCA_029875015.1. Classification (NCBI taxonomy): domain Eukaryota; kingdom Metazoa; phylum Chordata; class Actinopteri; order Centrarchiformes; family Centrarchidae; genus Lepomis; species Lepomis gibbosus. The sequence continues at coordinate 15,183 of JAPMOB010212744.1, read as the reverse complement.
GCATTGTGTATCTTGGAAGTTAGGTCTGGTTGGTATGATATGTTCATTTAGATTTAATTAGTCAGCTGCGTTTAATTAATTCAATTGTTATACTCATTAATGTTTAATTAGTTCAATTAAATTCTGCAATCATTTTCTGATGGAAGCAGCCATGTGAAATAGTCATTATTAAGGCGGCTTTTATCATTTGGGATTCACACATGACTTTCCTGCCTAAGTGATCAGCAAATAGTTATCAATGTGTACAGCTGAGACATTATCACGATAAGTAGTTTGCAGAAAACTGACCCCCTGTTCAAGTTATCTGAATAAGCATATTTATTCTGCTTTAAATCCGTGTGTGTGTGTGTGAAATTGATGAAAACGATTTCATTGAAATTTAAATTGATTGTAAACTAACGATGTCTTATGAAGTCATTAACATTCAGAGGGTGTATTCCTCTCTATTTCAGTGGAGACTGAAAACATGGAGTTCTCATACCCATCCTGTCAGCCTCCTCTCGCTGACAGCAAATGGTCACCAGCATTTAATCTGGTTCCTCTTCAAATGTCAGGAAGACAAAGGGCTTCATCTGTCACGGCTATCGATCAAGCATTATTCTCCACAGCCGCCCCTATGTATGGAGTATCTCAAGGCCCCTGTGCGGCTCGCCAATTTCGCACTAGTCATCTAGCATTAACCGGCAGCCTACAGAGGGTGCCTTCGCTTAGCGCGCCGCCTATGAGGTTTACGCACATCATTATGATGACATGACAAACGAGGGGAGAGCGGGGAGTTGTGGTGCCCTGAGGGGATCCCGTTGCAAATGCCAGTCGACAGGGGCCGATGATGCGATATGATGGCTGCGATAGCCTTGTGCGATGATGATGATGAGGCTAGATGTCTGGGCGGCTGGCGAGAAAGGTGAAGGAGGGAAGGCAGAGCGGCTGTGGGAGTGAGTATTTATATGGAAGATCCATATTTGTCTAATCTCCTCACGGCTAGGCCTGCCAGAGAGTGCCCGCAGTATTTAGAGGGCAGAGCCAAGGCCTATCTTTGCCCCTCATTGACTCTTTACAGCTTGGCAGCCTTCCAGCAATACAACCTGCTGGGGAAAGTGGGAAAGAAAAAAAAGGGGTAGGGGTGTTGTCACCAGGGGTGACTGGAGTGGGGGTTAAAATGCTGCAGAGCAGAAAATCTTGGGTGGAGGGAGATGATATAGGAGTATAGGTAGGTAGATGAGCGTTGTGGTTTTCAGATCCACATCCTGTCATTGAGAGAAAAGACTGGTTCCACCCCTCAGTGATACGATGTGTGCAGCAGCCAAGCGAGAGTAAATGATGGATGGCATGTTATTGCTCCCACAGGTCTCGCTGGGCACAGTTCCAGTATGATTGCCAACCTTTCGAACAGAGCGCCAGTGGCTGCAAGCAGGAGAGCTACGCAGCATGTCTACTTGCGTACACCGGGCTGATAGGTAAGAACTAAATCTTTTCGTGCCAGCTCCGGCTCACCCACTTTCTGTGATGGATCAGAAACAAAAAGGTTTTAGAGGGAGGAAGGCGGAGAGCAGACAAGAGCACTGAACAGGACTCAAAAGAATGAATCAAAGATTGTGATGAGAAGCGCGGTTCAACGATCGATGGAGTGCTGATTAATGTGGCTGCAGCATGCCCGGCCAAGTCGTTGACATTATAAGTAGTGCAATTACAACTATTGACCGCTGTTTTGAGAGAATTATCCCTGATGTGGTGATGAGTGGGAGCGGGCAGAGGCGTAGAACACAGCTTATTGTAGTTTAGATAAAACCTTAACAAAAGATCACATAATGCAAAAATGGTTGTTAAAAACCACTCAGTCTAAGCATGTCATTGTGGGACGACAATGCCTCACTGAACTGCTGCAAAGAGAGTTAAAGTTGTTTAGTTTGGGAGGGACTGAAGGAGACAGATGTAGGAAGACAGAGACAGAAAGCTTTGCAGCAGTGATTGTCCATTCTAGACAACTGAAGTAGAAGTGAGACGCTGAGGTGTTGTTGTTTGGAAGTCTGGGACCCAGAAAATCGATGGAGGTAAATCAGAACTTTTTCACCACACTGCCTCAAAGTGTAGCAATTCTATTTCCCACCTCCTTTTAAAAATACAAGCTACAAGGCTATATTACCTTTACCCCGGAGAATGTCTTTCCAATCATTTCCTGCTGAAAAGTTCCAAAGGCCGAAAAGAACAAAAAGAATACATCTAAGAGATGTCCGTGACAGTGCCTGGTCTTTGCACTGCGGGCCGCTTTACTTATCAAAGTCCAACAAGCTGCCTGCCAAGGTGGATATGCATGTTAATAAGTCAGAAAATTAAAAGAAAAGCTTAAAAACTGCTATTGTACTCGTGTTTTACGTATTGTAGCATCAGACTCACAGAGATCAAGAGGAGGATGCTGTCTCTTTTTATATATATTTAAAACAAATGCATCCTCAAATAACTGCCTCTCACATAGATCAGTGTATTTTTAGCAAATGTTAGCTGGTTTGATTCACATACACACATAGTACAACTTTGTTGGCTCAGTAATGTCAGGCTCTGTCAGCAAGCGGGATTGAAACAGCCAACATTTGATCACCAGGCTGCCTGCTTAACTAACCTGCCAGTCTGTGTCTCTATTCTACTCCCTGCACTTTCATCTATTCTTCTTTCTAAATTCCTCTCAGTTTCTCTGTCAGTGAATAAATTTACATGCACACTAATAAGTCAGTCTTAACCTGATTAGGGCAATGCTATGATGATGGAAATTGCCATGTAAACTCCTTTATTTAATTATCATAATCAGGGTAAGGTCATAATCAGGGTAAGCATAACAACATTAAATCAGCCTGAATTCTGCTCCAACGTTCAATTTGTTGGAACATTAAACTCCTCAGTCAGACAGTTATTTTCCTTTCCCCTAAAACTGCTATTTTTATGAGGCCTTAACAAAATGGCACTCGACAGCAGTTGGAATAGCTTGAAGAACAAAAGACACCGAGAAAAGTTAGATGTTCAGTTCAACTAAATAAAAGAAACTACTTCTTAATTCATGTTTTCTGATGTTCAGATTCAGTCAGTGTGTTGTAAACCTAATGTGAGAAGTTGTATTACTTCTGTATGCCTATAAACATACAGAAATGTGTTGTTTCCCCCGCTCTTCTCCTCTACAGGAAGCACAATAACTCCCAACTACCTTGACAACTCCACATCCAACGTGGGACCCTGGTGCTCCTGCGCAGCGAGCGGCAACCACAGGGAACACTGCAATGACTTCCTCGCTTTTTTCCACGACAACGTCTGTCTGAGTGAGTAACAGAGCTACAGAGACAGACCTCTAGCTACATAGTGACAATAACAACCTAAACAAAGAACCAGGGCGAGTGTGAGAATGAACAAAGTTACTTTCATACTGCAAAAGTCTTTTGATGTCATGTAACACAAACGGGAGTCAGCCTAAACCCAGTTAATGAACATTTTTACATTTGCTACTCTCAGATCTCCATCTGAAGGTCTGTTTTGTTGTTCATTTTGTGCGCAGATGAACAAAAAAAACACAACTTACAGACACTCAAACTTCATTAGCAGGGCTGTAGCTACCATTGAGGACACAAACATAGTTTCCACACATAGTTTCTGGGAATGCCCTGAAGAGGAGTTTATATTTATTTTATCTGATTTTGATTACTTACTGTTTTAGGCAAAAACTAAAATAATACATTAAAATAAAACTTGAGTTAGATAAGAAGATTGATAACACTCGTCTGTGCTTTGGATTGCATTAGTTTAGCTATCTTAGAGTAGTTTAGCATAAAGAAAAGGGAGGAAACAGATAGACTGTACTTGTCCAAAGTTTTACTGACTAAGCATACAATGTACTGTATGTATGTTTACCTTGTGAGCATTGCTTTTAAAAAAACAAGGCTAGCTGTCTCCTCCTGCTAAACTTCAAAGTTAAGCCTATTGGCTCCAGCTCTGTATTTAACACACAGACATGAGAGTGGGATCAATATTCTCATCTAACTCTGGGCTGGAAAGCAATTTATTATTGCAATGATTAATTCAACAATATTTGGACTGGTTATTTCAATAAATCCTAGCTACTGACCTCTGTATCAGGATGAAACACAAGGAAATTGACAACAAAGTCCTGCCCCCCCCAGTCTAACTGACATGTCTTTTTTCAGTCTCCTTGGAGAGTGATGGCACTTGTGACACATCAGTGATACAGTAAAGCACAGTCACTCCCTCTCCATGTGTTTCTTTGCACCAAAACGACTCGCAGACAAACAACCCCCTGAGTGATGGCAGTAGTGACAGACCAGAGACATTAATAAAACCGAACAGCTGGTGGCCCACAGTAATGGGTTACAACATATAATATTTGTTTGTTTAGATTATGCTGGGAAATGTATCACTGTGAGAAAAAAAAGATTTACGAAAATAGAAGTGTCTTTTTTTCATGGCAGCACAAACGATGAAACAAAGACACCAGTGAGTGATAAACTGCAAATAAGTGATGTTACATAAGGATTATCCACCAATCCTCTGTCTTTTACCTTTTGTTGTAGCTTTGATTCATCCAACAACAAAACAGCTATGATGACAGGAGATCATCCCTCTGAATGAGTGATAGCACCATTGACATTAGAATGACACCAATGACAGAGTAATACAAACTGGCTGCTGTTGTCACAGCAGACACTGGAGTTTATCCTGGGTTATAATTTTTTTCTAACAACAAAAGAAGACAAGTTCTTACAAAGCTGTCGGCATGATTAAGAACACCAGTGACAGACCAATGACACCAGTGACAGTACAAAGCAAACTGCAGCTGCTGTCATGTGGTGACAAAACAGAATTTCAGTGTTTGTTAAGTTCATAGAAGTCAATGTTTTAGTTCAATTATGACAATACCAACAAAGTATCTTCTCATCAGACATCACAAAAGAAGTTGTACCGCCTGCTTCAACAGGACGCGGTTGCTTTGCGATCAGACTGCCATAAACAGTGTGCTGCCAGTGTGCCAAATTCCACTGGACACGTGACTAGACCATTTCACTGCTGCTCACTATATTAAATTTATATTAAATAATTTTTTTAAGTCTCCATTAAACACAACTTATTCACCAACATCTTCGCTTCTTCCCTTGTACTTACGTAATTTTCTTAGTAGAGGTATTCATTAAGAATTTTATTGATTCCCATATTAAACTGTTAAATAATTCAAATGTAATTTGCGGGCAGTAGTCTAAAGCAGTACCAACTTCCCTTATGTATGTATATAAATGCTAATATTTATTATAAGTTAACATAAGTTTAATATTTAACAAGCTGGAGCTGTGAAGCAGGAGACTGAATGCTGAATAGTTTGGTAAAAAGTAGAAGTTTGCGTAAAGTAATTAAAACGTTAATTGCAAAGTGCAAAATGTATTTAATGTGGTTGTAAAAC
>JAPMOB010212742.1:0-28708 GCA_029875015.1 Lepomis gibbosus | reverse complement strand
TGAATTACTTGTAGTTTTTTTATATTAATTAATGAAGTATTTGACCAAACCACAGAGCAATAATCAAGGTGTGAAAAAAAACAAAGCATGAAGAACTTGTTTAACAATCTGTGGTGAAAAAAATTTTGCACACCTTTTAATAACCGACAAAGTACTACCCATTTTAGTTAACAATTTCTGAACATGTCTGTCCCAACACAATCTATTATCAATTATCACTCCCAAAAGTTTAGCCTCTTCTCTATCATTAGTCAATGTTAATTTACTGACATAACTTATTGAAGTCGTACATAATTTAACTTCTTAAGTACGTAACTTAACTGACATAACTAACATACTTCCGCCAGGTTTGCGATCTGAGGAGTCAGCAGCCAGTGACGGTGTACCGCAAAACAGATCAGTCAATAAAAACCTATGTCAAGCAAATTTTTCAAATTGTGAATCACCACCAACAATGAGGCGTCCTTCAGCATTCCATTAAAAATGTGCACAACAAATATTCCGAAGGGTCCACTTCTATGCACTATTAGCTGCAGACACACACATACACACACACACACACACACACACACACGCTCGGTAATTACAAGGTAGTGCACTTGTTCAAATCCTATTTCCAGTCAAGAATGTGCGAATTGAACCATTCTGCAAAAAATGTTCAATTATCTTTTCTTTTTTTTTTTTTTTTTACACCCAGTGCTGATATATTTCAGATTCTCTCTTTCTACTATATCTGATCATGGTTATGGGTTGATTAAAAGGCAAACGTTAATTTTTAGGTCTGTGAAAGGACCCAAACTCCTGCATCAATTATGGAAGTCAAATGTGCTACACATTCATCCACCCATCCCAGATCACAACACCCTTTACACCTACATCTAAATAAAACAGGCACACTGCTCTCGTCATTGTACTGAACACTAGCATTCAAAATACATTGTTGGGTGCAGAACTGTCGAATATGGATGTAATACGTAGGGATACTTGGCTGTTCACTCTATTGCCCTGCCATTTTACAATTTTTGTGTCAACATACAGCAGGGATGACCAGCTTTGTTCTTTGGATTTAAATATGTCTTGTAATCACACCTGACTTCAGTTTGGCTGGGTGGGAAAAGAGATGGTGCACATTGGTGAAAAAGAGCAAACGTGACTGTAAGCAGAAGGAGGGACAGTAGTGAAACTGAAGACAAAAAGAGGTCAAGAGAGACAGAATGAGTGAGCAAGAAGGACTGATGCTAATATCTGGATGGCCTGTCAGCTGGACAGAGGCAGGACTGTAGGTTTGGTAGTTTCATCACTGTGTTTAGAGGCTGATGAAAACAAGCAGTAACAAACTGTTGAAAGGCTGGAAGCTTGGAAACAAAACATAGGTAGTCCCTTTTTTCACACCTACATGCTGTTTCTTCCCCTCCTCGCGCTGTTGTTGCTGTGAGACTACAGTACAAATCCAGAGTTATAAGAGCCTGAAATTGGTCAGAAATCTCAGAGGCATCATTGTGGTGGCCATCAGAGTAATAGACTGTCTGGATGCATTATCTGGTTGCATTATCTCCCTCTGGCTGCGGCTGGGAGCTTGGATCGGATCCCGGAGCAAAGTGATTGAAAAGCAAGAGGAATCAGGCATGTGGCGAGTGAGCCGAACCAGTAATGTATGATAAATTACAACAGCTTCACTACCATTGGAAGTCTGGAGGTGAGAGCAAGAAAAATGTTCTTTATAAGTAAATGAAAGAAAGCGGAAGTACGGAGAGGAAAAGAGGAAAAAATAAAATAATTTAGGATGATTGAATGAGCTATTTGTAGGATGACAGTTTATGATGGCAGAGTGGGACCTCGCACAATACAAACACATCCCTTGCACAAGCTTTAGCACTGTCAGGCTAACGTCAATGCAGCCCACTTGCACACAGGCAAAGACACAAAAAAACCTATGTCCTACTCCTTGTCGAACTTTTCAAATAATAAGCCACTCTTCAACAACACCCCTGTTGTGAATAAGTTGCAGGGCTTTATAATAACCTGTGTCTGCAACAGTGGAAGTAATAGGACTGAACCTATGGGCTGAGACAAGCAGCCATTTTATAATGAGGGATGGAACCGCTCAGCCATACAGCACCACTCTTCCTGTTAGGATCCTTAAATTAAAGAAGCAAACGATGCATGGAGCAAATTCTCGCCCCTAAATCTCCAGGGCTCCCCTTCTCTGAGTGGAATCTAACTCCAGTTTCCCCCCAGCTCAACCCTCATCTGCTCCACTGAATCAGCCCTGCTCTCGGAAAAAGGGAAACGACTCGCTGTCTTCGGTGTATCATTGAATTGGAACTGTATTTATCTACAGACCATTTTCATCAATGTGCGCGAGCGGTTACTTGTGCATTTCATCACTCTAAAAATCTGTGGCATTTACAACAGCATTACTTCAAACTCTGGAGTGTTTACCCCTTTACTTTGGATTTTTAGGCTCGGGGAGAACAGGGTATTTCTTCAGATACCACCTAACACTTGCACTGAGATGCGTGGAAAAATAAAGAGGATCGTGACCACTTTTTCAGTGAGCTGAAGTGCAGATAATTGATTGAAATGTGAACCAATTAGTTATGATGCTTGAGTTTCAGCTCCATCATCTGAAGGTCCAAAAGAGCAACAACTAACAAAAAATAACCTATCAACATTCTTTAAGACACTAGACATTTTATGTGATTACAGAATCTTTAAAGTAATGATGCTGGCATAGGTTTTGTAAAAAATAAATAAATTTAAAAAAAACAGAGAGAAGAGAGCGATTACTTACTTACTTAGTGTCTTTGGCTCAGATTTATGGGTTGCACTGCTGGCTGCAAAAGTATCTTTAGGAGTCTCAATTTTCATAATTTCAGAAATTCTTCATGTAGTGTGGGGGCTTTAAAAGATAATTCCAGTTTAATGACACCTTGGGTTCTTTTTGTTGGTTTTATCATTGTTTCGATTGGTTATTGTAATATTGTGCTCAAAGTAAATGCTGAGAACTTATGAGAAGAATGTGACAACATCGATAAAAACAGGGTCAACGGGCCAAGAAGCTGTCAGACTGTCAGACACGTTCAAACAAACCCCCATATTACTCAAACTTAATGTTTGACAATGTTTTCTACACTTTCCTATTACCATTAAAACAGAACCAGTCAGATTTTTTTCATGTAGTCATCTGATAATTCCAAAGTTAATCTGTAAAGCAAAAGTTAATGACCTCTACTTTTATAAACCGACAACACAACTCACAGCAACTCTATCAACGGTCTCATTTTCTGTTGCCACTTTGTCAAACTGAATCATCACCTTGACTTTAACACCTTCCATTTCAAAAATGATTCCTCCAATAAGCCATAAAACTACATTTTATTTATTAAATAGCAAATAGGCTACATAAATACAGTTATTAGGATATACAATGAATACTGATAATAATTAACTAAAGTCTATTTGATCAATTTGAGCTTAAAACACATTTCCACTTTCAATTTCCTGCATTCTGGTGAATATTTCTGCAGCAGTTTCTTGAGGAAATGTTTTATTTATATAAAGGGAAACACACACAAAAAAGACAGGTGACAATTGAAAATATATTGCAAATATCATGTAATATAATGTATAATGTATGTATAATATAATGCAGTAAGGCTCTCAGGCATTCTGTATTGCTGTTAGAAAAGTTTCTCCTGAAGATCAACTTTTCTCATTTAATTTAATCCCTGCTGAGTCAGCACACATCTAAGCATGACTGAAGTAACCTCTTTAAATGTGCATGTGGCACCTTTTCACCTCAATGCTAAATTAATTACTTATAATTCAGTTAGAACCCCCTGCCCTTTAATAGCTCCTGTGTTTCAGCAGGTTTTCAGCTCATGTTCAAAATGCTGTGCACATTCAAAATCTCTTCCACATATGTGTGATGTCCAGAATAACTTGGTAATATTTAGAGACAAAAGTCTTAATAATACGGGAATAAACTGTAACCAACGTGCGCCTCTCTCTCTCTCTCTCTTTCTCTTTTGCTCACTCTAAGTGAAGGCATCCTGAGTAACTGGGGTGGCAATCCACAATCCACTCTCCTTGCACCTTGTAACAACAGAGAAAAGCTGCTTTTCACAAACACAACACTGCTTCAACCTAAATGGGTTAAATGTACAGGCTTAAAACTCATAGGGAAAACTCCCAGCCATGCATCATAAACTGTGAAGGCTCAAACTGGGGAGAAACAAGGGAGAATGAAAATAAATGAGGTTTAAACACACTCGATAAATGTGTGCTTTTGAATCAACTTAAACACTGGTTATTCATAATCAAATGGGCAGTTTAATTGGTGGTAGAATATATGCCGGCACCCAGGCTGGTATGAAATATCACACAACAGATTTGACAGAGGGTCGACTCCTCCATGATTTCTTTTGAGAAATGAGTTCCGCTGTTATGATTAGAATCGAAAACCAGGAGTCAAACTGCCAGCAGGAGCTCGCAACTCGCTGGCGTGCGTACATATGGATTATGGGGAATTTGCATCTGTTAATCAAGCGTGTCGGAAATTATATAAATAATAATTGGCAATTGCCGCAGTTAAAACTAATTATCCACGTTCTTTATTAAGCAGTGTTTGGTAATCCCTCTAAAGATTCTCTGCAGTGGCATCTTTCCAACACTCGCCCCTGCAGTCAGGCTGTCATAAGAGAAAAGAAATTGTTTTGCATGTACAGTGTATACTTCATCGAATCCTGATTGTCCTAGTTGGCTCGGCGAGATACTCCATCTATGTGCACGGTGTTTAGTCCAAGATTCTTCCTGCAGAGCCATCCACTAAAGAACACATAACATTACTTCCCCTTGATTGTAGTATAAGCACACCTGCACCTGAAGATCCAACTTCTGGTGCGTTATTATAGAGGCAAAACTTCCAACATGAAGACAAAGAAACACTCCAGAGGAGTTTTAAGCTTTAGAGGCTGAGCTGGAAGCGAGCATACAGCAACAGGCGCAGCTTTCTGGTTGAGTGGCAAAGTGAAAGCCACTTTTAGATGCCCTACACGCCCATGCTTCACCTACACAGGTGCTTTCCCTCATTTGCCTGATTACACCTGGTCTAATGGTGGTTTGGGCGTGCAGAGACCCTGCCTGATTGACATGTGTGGGCCTCTGATTAGTTTTGTTGTACCTTTTTAAGATGGGAGAGGTTAGACCTTTATCATTCTTATTGGTTCAAGTTTGGTGACCTCATGCAAATCCTCCATAGCTCCATCCAACTTTAGCCTCAGCAGAGCTCTAATTAGCCAGAATAAGTGAAAACGTCTGCGAGTGGGCTTTTAAAATAATACTAATCGTGCATTCGAATACTCATAATACCATACTATTTAAGTCAAGTCAGGTGTATTTAAAGTGAAACATTACCACGACATGGTCCCAGTATACTTTGCAAAATAAAATACAGAGACACGTTAAAATGAGCAAAGTTGGATACAAAAACACACGATTAGATTCACACAAAATTAAATGACAACAAAGTACAATACATGATGTTAATAAGTAATTATAATAAGTACTGGTAAAATTGATGAGAAATCATAAAAATACCCTAGCCCTAACTGTAAGCCTTATCACAAAAAACATCCCTAACTACAAGCTTTATTAAAAAGAAACATTTTAAGTCTACTACTACTATTTGCTTCAAACCCAAACAGGGACCTGATTCCACAGCAGAGGTGCCTGATAGCTAAAGGCTCTGGCTCCCATTCTAATTGTAGAGACCACCACAAGTAACCCTGCATTTTGGGAGCACAGTGCTCTCGCCTGCCAGTATGTTAGTATGAGCTCTTTCAGATAGGATGATGCCTGACCATTAAGGGCTTTGTATGTAAGAAGAAGAATTTAAAAATCAATTATAGATTTTACCGGGAGCCAGTGCAAAGTCACTAAAACAGAGGTAATCTTACTAGTTCTGGTGAGTCAGTGTGCGGGCAGCCGAATTTTGTATTCACTGGAGACACTTAACTACTTGACGCCTGATTTTTTTTACATTCAAAATTTTTAAAAAATGATTTGTGTTTTCATTTGCTTTCAAGCTGACGTTAAATTAAGTGAAGATTTTTAATTTGTCTATAAAACATAGAAAAGGTATGAATTCAGGTATGATGTAGGCAGGGATAAACGAGAAACCAGGGCTTGCAAAAGGTTCCTAGGTACGTATGGAACATGCACCAGCAGGTATTGGGGGGAGTCCATGCGCTATCTTGGTTTGCAGTCTGAAAGGAAGAGGTGTGATGCAAATTCGCGAGAATCGGCGTCAAGGGGTTAAGAGATGTGTTTGAGCAGCCTGAGAGTATGGAGTTTCAGTAAACAAGCCTTGAAGCAACAAATGCGTGGAGCAGTTTCTCAGCATCATTTTGAGGCAGAATGTTTCTTGTTTTTGCAATATTGTGAAAATGAAAATTTCACATGCCAGAAAAAAACATTTAGTATTTCCCAGTACATAGGATGCCAAATGCAGAATGCCAAACATACCAGGATGTCCTACTACATTTACATTTAATCATTTAGCTGACGCTTTTATCAAAAGCGACTCATAAATTGCTATCTGTGTATAGCAATATACACCCACCACATCCGGTCACGTTTGGCAGTATGCAAGCAATGTTGCTACTCTGACTCAAAATCCTCTGCACAGCATAAGTATGAGCAAGAGGGCCAAAGTTCAAGGTACAATGTTTTCACAAAGTAGTATGTCCCAATTGTATGTTTACCGTATGCAACAGTCCATACTTTATAAGGGCAGAAAAAGTCTGTGAATTGGAATGCTGCATAGGGGTCTACAGCCATACTAATTAGAAAAAAACACACCCAAAAAAACTGAGGCTGATGGGAATGTCTTTACTTTTACAGGTCTTTGGTCATAAACCCCAAATGACAATGCTGACCTGAGGGTGCTAGATGAAAAGTCAGAGGATCACAAAAGTCTACAGGAGTCATTCTCTGATGACTGCGAATGTCTGTACCAAATTTCATGGAAATCCATCCAGTAGTTGTAGAGAGATTTCAGCCTGGATCAAAGTGATAGACCGACCGACTGAAAGATCATCATTGCCATGCCGCTCACATCACTCGCTCCCATCGCATCTGGGCTTCAGTTTGCATGGAGGCACGTCGGAGGCTCTGAAGTCAGCTGGAAGAAGGTCTGATGAGACCAGAAGTCTGAGCTTTTTGGCCATCAGGCTAAACATTGAGCATCATCACAAACAGCACGTTGTAACTACAGGGTGTTTTTCTGTTGATCAGTGTCAAAAAGCCACATTAAATCTACTATCGACATGTGAATCCTGTTTTTTTTAAATATAGTCACTGTATTTGAGCTCCTGATGCAACATCAGGGACCATCCGCACCGGCCCAAGAAAGCTATACATAATTTAGGTCAATATAGAGCGAAGCCAATTGGCGGCTGATGAGCTGTCGAGAAATGCAGTGACAAAACTGGGCCTCTAAGGGCAATAAATAATCCCAGCTAACAAGCCTCCTCTGGCAACGTGGAGCACAAATAAACACAACAGTGTTGTCAGATCAAATGAAAGCAGACAAACAGAAAACTTTCATGCAAAGGAGGTTGTTAATAAGACACACAAATCATTTGCACACACACATCGTGGGAACATAAATGTGTTTTTGACGACAGGAGTGCTGCATGAAAGCTGGAGTCAATGAGAGTTATTGGAGTAGGCATGCACACAATTATATAATCAACACCATATTCTCTTGCACTTGTGAGTCATTTTGGAGATTTGGAGCTCTCTGCTGTTGCCTGCCATCCATACGGTGTCTGTGCACTGCATCTCTTGGTGGAGCTGAGCCTTCGCAGGCATTCACAGTTTAATCAATTAAACACTGTCAAGTTGCTGGCTGGCTAACAAGCGGGGGTGGGGGTGGGGTGGCGGGATGGGCCTTTCCTCTTCAAAAGAGGCTTGATTTGCTGTGATTTAAGCTCACAACTTATTCAGGAAAAAGTTAGCGTGCATTTTGTAGGATCTGTGGGAAATTCTAAGGTTTGTTGTGATGCAAAGTCAGAAGGAAAACACCATAAAAAGCTCAGAGCCAGAAAATCAACACATCTCTCTACTGAAGTGCTGAGCGGAGAGCCATCTTTGTGAAAATTGTCCCATGCGTGAGTCATCATGCATTTACCCATGAGTGTTCAATTTGCATAACTACAGTTGCATCCACTGGGGAAAGTCTGTTTCTCTAAGTAAAGTTCTGTCCTGTTTTGTTTCTCGGTAATTCCAGTCGTTGCCAAGGGAAATACTGCTATCATTTCAGCGCTTGATACTGTACAAGGTTGAGAATTAAAGAAATTTTATCTAAACAGCAGTTGCCAACAGGATTAGATCAAGCAGAATACCCGTCTTGCTTCCTGGTTGATTCTACAGGAGGGTCATGCTACAGCTACAGCTCACATTTCACACCTTGTATGTTCAATGACCATCTGTTTCCTGTAGGCTTTTCATACATAGCAATACGCTGCATCCCTGCAGGGAAGGTAAGCACGTCAAGCCTTCCTTTTTTTCCCTGTTCGGAAGGTTAACATTGAGGTTTCAAGACCATGTGACTGAACAAGTGGCAGGGAGCGACTTCTCCAGACACCAGCCAAGGAAAGGTTGCGGGAGCTGCTTTAATACACCGCTCTACCTCCGCCCCCAAGAAGGAACAGATGGTGAGTTTTGGCAGCATTTCGTTGGCTGGAAAACACCCTTTTGATTGAGATGCCCATTCTCTTATATGTCTAAAAAAAAACGATGTGAAGAAAGCAAACAGCGAGAAAAAAAAAAGCACAGAAGCACAGCCAAATTATATCTTGCTATGTATGCAATGCCTTATAGGCCATCTGGATGGTTCATGCGGTTGTTCAGGTTTCACTTCACTTCCAAGAAATCTCTGTAAAAGTCACAGTCAGTGACTACACTCAGGTTTACCCCTCATGCCATTCAGGCAAACAATCCAGCTGCGACAATCATGCTGTTTCTGTGTTTATCATAGTGGAATCTTAGATTTAGGAGTAATTCTGAATAAAGAATAAAGCTCTTTATTTGCCTGCTGTTCTACATTAACTGCAGTAATCAGCTAATGGCCAACTTTAGTCGCAAACCACCAGGCTCTTTGAGGCTGTTACAGTCAACATTAGCCTTATATTGGTAGTGACAGCGCATGTACACCCAGGTTTCTAAGTGACTTCTAATCCAGTAATTGGTAGAGAGAACAAGCGAGAGAGAGAGTTTGTACAGACACCACACACAGAGGACTGACCCTTTTCTCTCTTTCTCTAATTAGCAGTATTAGACAAAGAGCCCTATGAGAAGACAGATTGCATCCCATCTAGAGTGTGAGATCACTTATGTTGGAGTGGCCCTTTTAGTTAACTCAGTGCAATGTGCCAGCGTCTGAAATAAATCCGCCAACCCAACACACCTTCTGTGGCTCCTGTGGCTCTGGAAGGACGGGGGCAGAACCTCTGAAGACACACTGACATCACTGGCAACAGAGCTGGGATGGATGGGACGTAGACTTAATGACACTCTCTGTGAAACTATAAAAGCTGAAGACAAATGAAGTACGAAGATACATTAGTGAATCAAGTAGGAATTATTTTAAAGCCTTATAAAAAGATATTTGTACATTCAAAAAACTTGAATGTATACACCTCATTGTTTAAAGGATAACATAAAATAATTATGAATTGGTCCATCTCATGATCATTTTCTAAATACCTTTAATTGTCACTTGAATTGAAGCCACTGTGTGAAACCTTCTTCAAAATTCTTCAAAAAAAGTGTCTTATTATTCTGGTGGCATGTTCCAGACTCTATACCAGGTTGTTTTTTCCCCCTGTAGCTTAAAGAGGTAGTATTATACTAATTTTCAGGTTCAAAATCTTATTTACAGGTTGTACCAGAACAGCTTTACATGGTTTCATTTCAAAAAACACCATATTTTTTGTCTGCCCATTGCTGCAGCTCCTCTTTTGACCCTGTGTGTTGTTTTAGCTATGGAGAGATGCATCTTACTTCTACATGATCTTTGTTTGCACATGTGCAGTTCCTAGTTAAGGGCTACAAGCCAATCTGAAGCAGAGTAGGACTGGCTCTGAAAAGCCAGTAAACACAGCTTCGGTTCAGCTTTATATGTTCCCCTTACCAGCTTGGCAACATGGACTGGAACAAGAGTTTCAGAGCAATCCATAAAGTTTTAACTGAGCTCTGTCTCTACATCACAGTAGCAACTTTATGTTATTGACTGCCTGGAGGGTAGCTAGTGTTTGGAAGGGAGAGGAGAGGCAGCAGGCGGACGTCTTGTCACTGTGTGCTGCAGCTAAGTGTGTTATTCCATCAGTGTTTTTGAGGGCGTCGGACTAGCCAAAGGTGAGCAATATAACGTGTATTTTGCTGTGACATCACAGGGTTGAAAGAGAAATGGCTGGACTACAAACGAGCTATTTCCAGTCAGTTCAGAGATGGGAACGTGGGCGTGCCTGACTAGCTGCTAGATGAGCATTATGACGCACGTTTACTTGTGACATCACATGGTAACCGAAAAAAGGGCTGGACTACAAATGAGGTGTTTTCAGGCAGTTTTCTGTGAGAGATGGGAACTCCCTTTGGGGTGGACTTTGGGTTATTTCACTTTGGAAACCTATTACATGCTAACTCAATAAAGGAGAGAAAAAAAGCATAAAAGCATAATATGACCTCTTTAAAATCGAATTGTTTTGCTTTTTGGCACTTTTGGCCACAACATTTTATCACCTTAAAATTTAAATGGCTAATGTGTTAGCAAACAGTTGTTACAGCAGACACAGAGCAACATAAGTATTTATTTGTAATTGCAGAATGAAACCAAAACAATTAGCTTACGCTGACGTGAGAAAAATTTCATTCAGGTGATCATTTTCTGTGAGTTCTATGAATGACACCTTTCACATGTTGATGATGGTAACAATAATAAAGCCATTGTAAACATAAAAATATTGACTAATGCAGCATTAACCACAGCATTAGTTTTCATGTGCAGATATTGTGACCACTGAAAATGTTGACTGTGAATGTTTTGCAGATAAATACACATAATATTTTATGTTTATGTATTTTCCAAAAATCCTGACTGAGAAACCCACCCACTATGTATGTGTTTTACAAATAACTATATTCTGTATGAGTACATGCACATACACATTTTCATAAATCACTTTCTTCGCATGAATATAGTTTTTCAATGAAGCAAAACCCCTGAGCTTTACATCTAGAGCAAATGACATCACACCTTTTTTAGATCACCCTGTAAACATGAGAATGAAAACGTGTCTGCCACAGAAAATACAGAGAAACACATCCCTTTTCTGAAAAGAATTTCTAAAAGAATTTTGTTCTTTTATTCTGCTTATGTGTAGCCAAGAGACTCACAGCAATTTTCCATGTTGCACATGGCAGTTACTCTGAAAAAAAAAAAACGAAAAGAAAAAAAAACTCCTTTAAGTCCTGCGTCAGAGCTTTCAGCAGGATACTTTTGGAAGGAAGATACAGTTGATCTAAGGACAAGAATTCTGCAAGGCGCAACAACCTCATACAAACCAAACCCTTCGGTCATCTTGACAAACAACATTAATCTGAGTTTAGGCTGGATAAAATAATGATGAGTTAAGATAAAATCACGCATGGATTGGTAATGGAAGATGTCTTCATCATCATCTCCATCTCCCATGCAGAAATACAAGGATTAAAAAAATATGGAGATTGTACTTTTCTTTCTGATGATCCCATATTGAAAAGTGCTGAAGATGATGCCTAGAGGCTTACAGAACAGGATGGGCGGGGAGGTACGGCAGCCCATACATACCAATGACACTGATCTCTGAGCAGGGCCTGTAAGAATGCTGAGACGGCCATATGCACATTTTTTATTCTGGTAACAAAAGTGTGTTTTGTTCTAACATCAAGTCGTCTCAGGGCTGTTTTGATGAGCTGAGCAGTATTTGGGATGAGTGGGCCATTTCTGTGTCCTTCAGTTTTAAAACAGCAGCAGCAGAGTAGGCCGGGGACAAAAGAAAAGGCCCTTTATAGTGTCAAGTAGCAGTGATCCAAAAAAGGACCCTGCGACGCTCCCAAGACCTACCTCCCGAGGACCCATGGGTTCAGTGTTCTATGAGACCTTGAATCACAATGCACCATCGCTCTCGTTCCAGAGACCGGCAAGGTTTTAAACACTCTGAGCTTTATTCTAATATCCCCTCACACTTTCATGTGTGACCTTACGTGTGTGAGCAGCTGTTAATATTTCATCAGTGCATTATCCACGTTCTCCACCTGATGCGAGTGCTTCTCAGAATATTTATGATTTGTTTTTTTTACAGAAGAAATGGAGAAAATATTTACAATATTTAGTTGATGTTGCAATACTTAAGGACATACATTGTTGAACTGAATTCTTTTGTGTACTTGTTCTTTTTAAAATTATAAGTACACAAAAGATTGTGTAGATTAAAGTAAGACTGTGAAAATAAGTCTTTTTTTCACAGACGACATTTTGACATGTCACAGTGACAACCGTCATGTACTTTACATGATGACTGAATTCCATTTAGCTGCTTCAGTTTAAGGTTCCTGGTACTGTCACACTATTAGTGGCAAGTCACTGTTATCAAGTTCCATCTAAATTTGGTGCAAGTTTTAAAGAGGTGGTATTATGCTTTTGGGCTTTTTCCCTCTCCTTTACTGAGTTACTTATCTTATTTGTGAATGTAACAGGTTTGCAAAGTGAAAAAGCCCAAAGTCCAGCCCATCTCCCACAGAAAACACTGCTCTGAACTACTGTTTCCCTTTCATCCTTGTGAGGACACAGGGATGAAAGCTAAATGCGCTTCATGTAATGCTCACCAAGCGGCTAGTCCGACACGCCCTCAAAAATACTGAACACTGAGTTGCAGCACACAACTCTCCTCTCCCTTCCACACACTAGTTACCCTCCAGGCAGTCAATGGACATAAAGTTGTTATTGTGATGTAGAGACAGAGCACAGTTAAAACTTTATGGATGAAAAATACCACTCTAAAACTCTTGCTCCAGTCCATGTTGCCAAGCTGGTCGGTAATATGTAGCCTACAGCTGAATCTAAGCTGTTTACAGGCTTCTCGCTGACCCGCCATTTTTCTGATTGGCTATTAGTCCTGCGCATGTACAACTCCCAACAAAGATCATTTAGAGACAAGATGTATCTCTCCATAAATGTAAATGCTCTGTATTTGTATAGCGCCTTTCTAGTCTTTTCAACCACTCAAAGCACTTTTACACTACGTCTGCATTCGCCAGTCACACTCATTCATTCACTAAGCATAAGTGCTCAAACAGAAACTCACATTTCAGGGTTCAGTATCTTGCCCAAGGACACCTCGATGCGCAGCCTGGAGGAGCCTGGAGAACTGCCGACCTTCTGATTAACAGGCAACCCACTCTACCTCCTGAGCCACAACCGCCCTAGCAGCTAAAACGAAGTGTTCAAACCAGGGTGAAAAGAGGAGCTGTAGCAATGTGCAGTATGAAAAAAAATGTGGTGTTTTTTTAAATTAAACCATGTAAACCTGTTCTGGTACAACTCTTAAATAGGATATTGAACCTGAAAATGACCACAATACCACCTCTTTAACACAATGTCCAGAAAATCAACAATAAAAATAATGCAAATCAAGGTGCATTTCTATCCACTACTGTTTTGTGGATATTAGTGTTAGTGTTGGACACATCAAGATAAATGTTCAACTTTATCTATGATCACACCAAAACGCATAGGTTTGCTTTCAACATTGGTAGGGACAAAACAACCCACCCCCTAACATACAGTCCTATTTCGCTCTCTCTCTCTCTGGACTGCGCTCTCGCGGCGCTGTCCATGGTTCTGAAACAGCTGAGCCATAATCACATGTATCTTGTAACAGGTTTGCTCAAGTATTGGTCGAGATAATTGTGTCCTCAAAAATTTTGGTAGGGACGTATCTCTACTGTCCATATGCAAACCTAATAATTAGTCATTTCGCTGACGTCTTTATCCAAAGTGACTTACAATTGCTAAATATGTCAGCGATTAAGTGTCTTGCTCAGGGACTCGTTGGTGGATGTCACGGTGGGAAAAGAACCAGAGTCTCCCAGACCAAAAGCATGCGTCTTGGCCACTGCACCATCCCCATTGCCACTCTTGAACAATCTTTGCTGTAGTTAACGTTTATCAGGCCACATTCTTTAGGCTGAGTACCCACTACACGTTCTGATTCACGCTTTGCTCTGCAGCAGCAGTTTCCATTCAACACCTTGTATGTGTATGTGAATATTGTACTTTCTATTATGCCTATGCAAGTTAGCTTTTTGATAACCTAATGTCAATCAAGAAGGTGAATGTTTGCCTCATATCTTCAAAGACAAAATGACTGAGGTAAAGTAAAACCTGGGGTAAACTTTTGTAAAAAAATTTATATTTATAGCTGAAAAAGGATATTGTTGACAATAATATCAATACCACACAATGTTGTTATGGTAGGCAATTTAAAATGGATACATTTTACAGTTTACAGTTTACAGCAGTCTGTGTACATTTTAATAGTTTGTTTGAACCAAAAAAACGAAGAAAGGGAATTACCATTATTTTTTTCGGTCCACTTGTGGGTTTTGCAAATTCCTTATTTCGTTTCTCCATTTGAGGACAGACATTCAGAAAAGCAACAGAGGTGGGCGAGGTGAGCCAGAAGTAAAAGTAAATAGATCAAAATAAAAGCCAAGCACAGAGAATGGCCAAAATTGTCTATTTTTCTTCCATTAACACGCTGTGTCTCTGAACGCTGCCTAAGTGCAGCTTCCCTACACAAAAAAAAAACTGGGCCTAAAAGCTAACCAAGACAGCGACTGCTAATGATCTGCTCACACTACGCCTCCTGTGTAGACACATAAGGATTTACTTCCACTGGGTCCCACTAGTATTTGCTAACAAGCCATTTGGCAGCACTGCCATCAGAAGCATCCCCTTTAATGACCTATTCTATTGGTATGTATCACTTGTTACTGTACCTGGTAGCTTGTAGCTTACCTGTACTTTATGATATCCAAATGTGACCAAAGGGAAGATGATTTCAGCTCTGAATCCATCAAAGTTAAGTTCTTTTAATGAATTACTTTGTTACTATTTTAAAACACTGGCAAAATTAGACACATCCCTTATGAGCTGACACAAAAAGTGCTTGAGGTAGGTCGATTTGTATTTATGGCTTTCAGGCTTTGAAGAAAACTGTATCCAAAACAACTAAGTTTAGATTTCAACATGCATAGAGAACTTGAGATTTGGTGTTATGAATGTTATACATCCCTGCATATCCTGGTGTGGGATAACTGCAGTGTAAAGACTTTATGGGGCCACAGTGCAGCATGACCCCTGTCATTTCATTGTTCATCCGTAAGAGGCAGTGTCAGCAAGGAGGCGCCCTCTTTACACTGACTCATAATGAAGGTCAATCTGAGGCCATCATTCTCTGGAGTTTCAGTTGGGAAGCTACTGTTTGTCCCAGGCATGTCACACACTCAAGAAAAAACAAACAAACACAAATGTACACACATGAAAGTATGCTTACATGCATGAATAAGATGCACTGTGTGTGTGCGTCTTATGCATGCATGCATATGTACATACACACACACACACACACTCCCAGTGACACAAAGCCAGCTCAGCACAGCTGTGGCTTGTTTAGATGTGAGCATGGCCATCCAGGCAGAAGAGGTCGTTTCCCAGCATCGCTCATGGGTACAACCTTTGATCTCTCTCTCTCTCTCCCCGGGAAGAAGCTTCTATGCAAAGATTTGTATATACATAAAAGATTTAAAATGTAAGAGTGATGCAGAAAAAAAGACACAAAATTAGATTCAGTTTGCAAATGTGGTCTTAAAAGTCTACTTCATAAAGGTGGCCACACTGGCTTTTAATCAGTGTCTCTGCCAGCCTGTGGTAGAATTGGGACATTACTGCATTACGAGAATACATTTTAAATTAAATTATTTGATTGGATTATTTCTGTACGACTCGGAATTACCACCCAGAGGCTGAAAGTTTTGTCTGTTCATAATTACGGTCTAAACGATATGTCGTGATTGTATCATACAAGGCAGGGACGAACAGCATTTTGTTAGCAGTGGTATTGGAAAATAATAACCACATCATTTTGCATCTAAACTGACCAATGCTGACATTTGGAGGTACATTTCCAAGCTGTTCAAAGTGCTGAATGAATATTTAACATGCAAACTGTGCAATTAGCAGTGCACTCTTCCATCAGTGAATGGTAGCTTTTTCAGCTTTTTTCAGACAAGGCACATGTCCTTAACTAGAAAGTTAATGTGGATGTACATTAGCTAGAAAGCTAGTGTGAGTTGGCTCTTGTTATGTTGTGTGGCAGGCGGCTGTCTGGCTGTTAGCAGTGTTGTGCTAACTATGTGCCAACTATTTTCAGTGCAAAGTAGCCAAAGTCTGCTCAAAACATTGCTAGATGATGTTATCTATAGTAAATAGTGAGTGATTTTGGATGCAGACAGAAACTGGTAGATGCACAGAGAGGCCTCCATCGTGAAACCAAAAAGGTCCATGCCTGAAGTATAATTCATCTGCAGTTGTTACATTGCATGATGAAAAATGCCAGTTTTAGTTTTACCTAATTTCATTGTCCTACTTGCGCTATTGCAAATGTGTGTTGACCCATGTGAGTTAATTTTTCCAAAGCCAATGCTGCCAAAAATATCTTACAACTATGCAGTGTTGTTGTTGCATTGAATGAAGACGTACAATGTAATTTAGCACACAAAAGCGTACTTGTACAATGTAATTGAAAAAAGTCTAAAACCAGAACCACAGACCGCTCGCCTTCAAAATAAAATGTAAGATCAATTAAAGGTTAGCTTTACTTAATAATTAAACAAATAGCCTTGTTGTATTCCTGCCACTTAACCAGATGTTTATTAAATTCAAATCAAACCTTAATTTAAATAGCGTCTTCAACAACAGCTGTTCCGGGTTTACGAGGACAGAGTAGTAGTGTTACTGCCATGAAAACAGACCCGTGGCAATGAAGTTGTAGAACTCTTTTTACCAGTTAGACTCATCACAGGTTGTAACACTATTTTATAGCCTTTAACGTAACGTAACGTAAGTAACAGATTAAGTAGCCCTAATCAAATAAATAATTTGATGAAAAGGCTATACAAATGAAATGATTACATTGGCATAAATCACAGCCCTCTATAGCCTAATTCCACTGTTAGAGCCAATTGACAATTTAATAAAAATATTGTGGTATATCCTAATAATGGTAACTAATGTGACAATTATGAATTATGTCCAACATTTAGGCTAGGCTATAAGTTTATTTACTAAGTTTAGCTATCCTTAAAATGACAGCTAAAAATGTGGACATTTTATTTTGAAGGTGAGCGGTCTCTTTTTCCAGTTTTGTACTTTCTTGTTCAATTTTCATTTTACAAGTTGGGTAATGGAACAAGCCGGCACTTTGGTGCGCTAAAGTACATTGCATGTTTTCATTCAATGCGACAATAACACAGCCTAGTGCTAACATAGTTTAGCAGATGAATTATATTATGTTATGTAAGTACCTTTGGTCAGTTTGAATGACAGGCTAAGATTGAAATATGAATGGAGCACAGAGAAACACCACATATGGAATAGCTTTGTTTTTCTGGCAGCCCCACAGGCAGCTTTCAATCCCCCGTAGCAGTGAGACAGATGCAGTTGATGGAAAATACAGTAGCTGAGGCAGTTTGCATGATGTGAATATGGCCCTGGACATATGGATGATGCAGAAAGACAGCCTGGAGCACTCATTAGTATCCTACAAACCATAACACATGGGGGCTTTTTGCTTTCAGCCTCAGCTACTGTTTGTTCTCTCGTTGTTCAATTGTCAGTGTCCACAGTGTTGCTAAATTCATGTGCTGGGGTTTTCTGTAGCTCAAGAGACGCACATGAAAACATCATCTCAGGAGAGACGCAAGGTTTGAAGGAACTCTGGGTAATGAGCTGGAAAACTGCATTGATAATGCTGACCGTCACTCGGCGGACTGACGTGAGTGTGTCAGGCTCAATAAATAAAGTGTGAGTTGTGGTCTCAATTTTATGGATGCTCCCCTCGCTGACCCTCTCACCAGTCCATATCTCACTGAGGCTGTTTAATTATGTAAACCTAAAGCCAGAGAAAGAGACAGAAAAGGAGGAGAGGAGAGTGAACTGACAGAAAGAAGGTTTATTTAACATTTTATTTTGATGCCTGTGTTGTGTAATGAAGTGAAAAAAAAATCCCCTTTAACAAACAAGAGGAATTGAGCAAGAAGCTATGTCTGAGGTGCTTGTTGGTTTTGGTAACCACTCCTAATGATGTTAAATCTTCAAAAGGATACAGAGAATGTCTGATTCACAAATGAACCTTGTGTTTGAACAAAAACACACAAAGAGTAATATTCAGAAAATGTCCTCAGCCCAACAACAAAGTACGCAGAAAATTGAAAATGCAAGACTAAAACGACTTTCCCTTCACAAAGAAAGATAAGACAAACCTGGGAAACAGGCTTTGCTCGGGTTTGGGAGACAGGGCAGATATCAAAGAGAAATTGAGGGATAGTTGAAAGACCTGTGAAAGATAAAGGGAAGGACGCACATCAGTTCGACAGCCTATTTGGAAAATGTATGCTCTGGTATTGCCTCTGTGTTGCTCTCACTTCCATGGGAAAGAACGTGTGGTTACAAGACGTGCGGCATGAGGGCAAGGCGAGGACAAGGTTGATGTACTCATTTCATTTCTCCTCTCTGCTCAAGGAAACCCCTGCTTTAAGAAAACGGTCCTTTTTTTGGCAGCTGTGACCCACTTTGGCACATTCAATCTCAAGCTATGATATGCAGACTCACACACATGCACACACCCACACATGCTGTAACGCGTCAGTGAAGAAGAAAACAGAGGCATCTGGAAAAGTCGTCCTCTGGGAGGCACTGACATGATTTGCGGGGGCTCACTGCGTTTCCCATAACTTTGGTAGTGCAGCGCTCTGCTAGGTGACTTCCCAGTGCAATCGCCCTGGCAACTGATGGCTGGACAGCTAATTGGTGAAACAGATAAGCCGACCTGTGTAGGGAGCTGTGGAATGTACTGTACCATACTGTAAGGACGCACGTGAGACCACACAATGTATAAATAATTGCACATTAATGTTTAACTCCAGTTGAAGTGTCTCCTCAGGAATTGAGGGGGAGCTTTTAAGTTCCCTGAGGCTCAACTGGAGCTGAATCAACAAAAGTCATCTTAGATGTGATGACCTTGTTTGTGGTTTTAGATGGTTTTTAAACTCCTTAATAGATAGTGCAAGCTCAGGTTATTGTTACTGAAGGAGTTTAGAAAAAAAAAGAACATTTAAAGGCACAAATTTGTGATCTGTTTCTAATTTTAAAGACCCTATATCCACACCCAGCCCACCAAAGCTTCTCATCCAGCCAGCAGAATGGCCACTGATGAAGGTATTACAATATTCATATATTTGCGGTATAACATACTGTGCATCATCTGTGGCAACATTCCCAGAAAAAATGCTGTATTGCATTCCTGCTAATGCAAACTGAACATTTCCTGCTGCTTCACATTAAAAGCCTTTAAAAAAGGCGAAACATGGATAGACTTTTATTATGAAGCAGTCTTAAGAAATGCAAAGTGTTTGTCAGTGAGGTTAGCACTGACCTCTATCATTCATTAAAAATGCACCCACAAAACAAGACAATGATCATTTTGAGCATTTTATTGCAGCATATCATTTTGGAATATTGCAGCCAGTAATGGAAGTTAGATGAAGAGCAATAGGGGACAGGCTGCACAGCTCCACCCCTAACACCATAAAACATTCATTTAGTCACAGTGCAAATATAAAACAGGAATATGCCAATTAAGCTTAAAGAGTCTACCTCCCACATCGCCTGTTTAGAAAAATTCTGGCCCTTGAAAAGTTGACGTGAAATAGTAACTGACTAGGTGACATAGGATAGCACTAATTTGATCACAAATGGGAGAGAAAAACGAGACGACAGATGCTTTGAACAAGACCCTGCAGAGGCTTTTTCCCTGAGTTTCTTAATGAGAATAAATTATCCATTCAAAAGTCTGCTTCACATGCCGATGCCTCCATGTGGGAGCCAGAGTTCCCACAATACTTTGAAAAATGGGATTTTCAGTTCTTATTGTGATGTCAGTGGGCTACACACAGCGAAGTGATGATTACCAACCTGGTAGGTCTGGGATGCATTTTCATCAAAGGACACGTTGATCAGTCCAGTTATTGTAAACCCCATTTTAATACTATTTATGACCAACATTTGTGAGCAATTCATTGAATTTGTTCACCTCTCCTGTGCCATGTCCTAGTCCACTCAGCCTCTCTGTCCACAGCGCTCCTAAGAGCTGCTAATAGTTTTTTAACACTTGCTGCTGAGTGAGCTCTCTGTGGTGACAGTCACACAACTGTCACAGGGATTATTGTTGAAAACTGCCGAAAGGCCTCACACACCTCACTGAAGGTAAAAGTCACTGCTGGAGGATTCACTCTGAACATTTTAGCATTTAACAATCAGCCAGACCCAGGATGCACCTGTTTATCCTACAACATTGTGTGTGTGTGTGTGTGTGTGTGTGTGTGTGTGTGTGTGTGTGTGTGTGTGTGTGTGTATGTTTAATTTGGGTCACTTGGTGGTGCATTATTTCAGTAAGACTATTGCAACCTTTTTAACTATTCCAAGAGACAGTAATCCTGACCTTAACCGTGCAACGTCCGGTAAAGTTAGCAACAATAATTTTGTTACGTTATTAAAGTCGTGAAACGTTGCAGTTTGGTTTGGTTTACGCACAATAAGTGTTTAGTTAAGGTCAGGAAAAGTTCATGGTTTGGGTTAAAATAACTACGTACGTCAGTTAACACATAAGTTAACTAACGTCACTTCCATAACTTATGCTATTTATGTAACTTGCCTAGCTTAAATAAAAATATTTAATTGACTTTTTGTTTAGGGTGGTGCAGTGGTTAGCACTGTCGCCGCGCAGCAAGAAGGTCGTGGATCCAAACCCCGGTTGCCCCGGCCTTTCTGTGTGGAGTTTGCATGTTCTCCCCGTGTCTGCGTGGGTTCTCTCTCTCCGGCTTCCTCCCACCATCAAAAAAACATGCAGTCTAGGTTAATTGGGGAAATTGTCCTTAGGCGTGAGAGTGACTGGTTGTCTGTCTATGTGTGGCCCTGCGATGGACTGGCGACCTGTCCAGGGCGTACCCCGCCTTTCGTCCAATGCCAGCTGGTATTGGCTCCAGCCCCCCCCCCGACCCTGTACGCAGGATAAGCGGTTGACGATGGATGGATGGATGGACTTTTTGTTTCAAATGGGACACGAACACCACTCTCCTGGTTCAAAGTTGGTGTTCGGGCCATCCATCCACTTCCTTCCTCAGTCTTTTCTGCTAAATATCAGATACCTACCTTTACCTTCAACTGGCTTCCCCCACTGTGTTGAACTATAACGCTACAGTGATGCCCAGTGCTTTACAAACTGATGCCGATGGGTCTTGACCATGCGTCCATATGTGATGAGTCGGGGGGAGTGAGAACGGGTTGGTTTATCTGTACTTTGTCATGTGACTTTTGGTTTTACAGGCTAGAAATGTAGCAAAGTACAATAATTAAGAATAAAACAAACAATACTTACCTAAATGTAAAAAAGAATAAAAGCAATTATTTTGAAATATATAATAGTAATTTGATCCTATGATAATATTTAACATTTATAATATTTCATAATTTTACAGTGTAGATTTGGAACATCCCAAGATTCCCTGAAAACAATCGTAGCAGATTATTCTCTATATTCTATTAATCTGTGACTGTTTGATTAAGCTTCCAGCTCCTATATGAGGGTACCATTCTCCAGGCACACACACTCCACCATCAACTCCCATTCATTATATTCTACAAAGCAGCCCTACAGTAATCATTTATACCCCCAACCACTGAGCTCTCTGAATATATGGCCCTGATCAAAAGCCAACACTGAACATCAAAAGGGCTCATTCAGTTGTAAGTCTGGCTGTAAATTAGTGAGACATTATAGCGTGCCAGCATGGGTGCCAGGGACAGGAGAAGGGACAGAATTTTAGACTAATAAGACAGTTATGGAAAGTGATGACAGCATGTTGGCAAGTGCCATTACTCCAACCCTGACCCGCTATTCATTCTGAGGAGGCAGCTGGCAAATGGCTGAAAGCCAAGAGAAATATCGACAGGGTTAAAATCTTTTAGTACTCGCAAAAGTGATGCAATGCATTCATTTGGTTTCATTTGGCATTAGCACACCATACAGTGAGGCGAGTGTGTGTGTTCACTTTTATTGACAGCACACGAGGCTAAAGCAGTGATACATGACACAAGAAACACCTCTTCATCTTGTCCCTTTTGGAAAGGCTTCTGTTGCCATATTAGAGAAGCTGTCTGGGTTTTAATTCTCTGCCCAGCTCGACACTCCAGCAGCCCAAAGCCTATGGCTCAAACTTGTAGCCCTGTGGGCAAAAACGGAGCATTATCAGAAATTCTTGACAAAGCACTTTTCTTGAGTAGGACTCAGCAGCACGCATAGTTAAACTCAAGGGGACAGTTTCTCTTAAAAGCTCTTGTACTAACCCTGGCTCTTTCTGCAATTTGGGAAACATAGTTTTCAAAAGAAATTGGGTCATGGTAATGGCAGAAGAACATGGCATGTATAAAGGGCCGGCCCCTGGAGAGAGAGCAAGAGGAGTCAAGAACAATGGTGGCCTGTTCAGACGGAGCCGCGCTTCATTGCTTTGTCAGTGCTGTAACAGCAAAGTCTTGTCAGCTGAAAAAAATGGTATTCCTCAGCCTGCTCCTCTGTTCCCTCCACAATCAGGTAATGTGTATCATCTCAGGGCAGCGAGTGGGCACAGAGCTGATCCTGAGTCATTTCATAAACAAATAAGAAGTGAAATGAATAATAAGTGTTTCCAAGCCTCTAATGATTGTGAACTTCAGAGCTATTTCGATGAAAAAGGTTTTTTTTTTTGGTGGTCATGTGGAAAAAAGAGAAATCCAAAGCACTCCAAAAACGTGTCTGAAGCCTTTATTCTGCATGGCCAGTCATAATTGCATGCTTAAAATTACAAGGGAAAAAAAAGAGATTCAAGGCACTCAAAAAATCTGTTAAAAAGCCTTTATTCTGCTCAGCTGGTCACTGTGAAGTTTTTAACTTGCAGTTATGACCACACAAAAAGAACTGCACAAGCTTTTAAATAGATTTTTGCAGTGCCTTGAATCAAACTTTTTAAGTTGGTGATAAACAGATGTTATAAGTGCCTGACTGTATCAAGGACAGAATGGGGTAACAAATAAAGCTCCCTCTTTCGCATTTTTAAGGATGATGAGCATGAGGATAAGGACACTGAGCTCACAACAGACTAAAGTGCTGTGAGTTTCCTGAACATAAAAACATTAACCATGCTTCGTTTTGTTGTAAAACAAATGAAATATGTTGTCAGTGCACAGATAGGCAAGACCACATTTCCCTCAAAATGTTATCGCTGTTGCAAATGTGTAAATGTAATTTTTAGGACAAATGGTTGTATAACAAAATGTGTGCGTACATACAGGCTAAGGATATATGATGAGACATCATTCACAGTGTAAATGTGTTTAAAGAGCAGCGTTGTGCAAGTGAGTTCAGCACTGGGATCGATGACTTATCATACTCATTGAAAAAGTAACTACACTACTTTACTAATTGTTCGGCAGAAAAAGTAATACATTGCTCAGCTACGTGCCTTCAAAGATGTCTTTAAATAACTCCAAATCTTCCTCACCTACACGTCACATCAGATGTCAGAGTAATGGAGCGTTCCTGGAATTAGTGACTATAATGTTATTACTTAGTATCAAATTGTCATCTCTTACACCCCTGCCCAATGAGTTACTACCCAGTACTGTTACACACATCTCATTATATGGCATTATAGTTTTACAATTTACAGTTTTACTGTGTCATCAAAAATGCTTTAACTGTTAATACACCAATTATTCATACTTAATCTGAGGAGTAATAGTAACATGTGTGCAAACATGAGTTTTTTGACAAATACTGCACATTAATGAACACTTGCTGACATGTAGTGTAACAATAGCACAGAGTAGTCCTGAAGTTAGATGTAGTAATGTCAGTTATACAGCAACATCTATCTAAAGTTTGCTAACCTTAGCCACCATAAGCTCCTGGTTATACCAGACCAGTTAAGGCTGCAGCAGAACCCCCTGGGTGGACTGAACTGAGCTGGTGTGCGTTTTACTGCTTATGAGTTCAACTTTTATTTGTGAAAGGATGAATGTAATATTTATTCTTTCAGGAGTTGCATCGTCTTTTATTTTTTAATATTCGCTCAAAGTGTGTTATAAAGCATTTTAATTGTTTATATCACGCGTATACATTTCTAAATATGGAGGGGGTGAACAGCGTTGTGTAAACAGAAAACAATTGAAAATATAATGAAACTAATGCAACCAATATCTGTCTTCATCCGTACAATAATAACAGCAGTATTATACAAACATAAGACAATACAAGGGACATATTAATAATACCAAATGCAGCATCATGCAGGATGCATCCTCAATCATGTTTATTGCAGGAACAGAAATGAATCTGAAACATTAATGGAACATCGTCCCATTCTGTCACAACCCACAGCTCACAGATGTAGGAGACTCAGGCTAAAACATTATCTCCTGTCATTTTGGCTGCTTATAGACCAGCTATAGGCCATGTCTGGAGATACAGTACCATTTTCCGCTTATCACAGAGAAGGAGTATGGTCTGTATTCCTACTGTGTGTTTGCATGTTTTGCACCACTGTGCGCTTTTATTATACACTCGGCTTCCAGCCTTGATCTATATGTCTCAGAGCACATCTATATCTCATGTTGAGGTCCCAGAGAATAGTTCAGTAGTGAGTTTAAATTTTTCATCACAACAAGTATGGATGGCATCGTAAAGTGTGGTTACCAAGCAACTGCTTCTCCACCTTCCAATCAGCTGCGTTGTTGGTTTGAGATTCAGACACAAATATCATCACACTCTCTTTTCCTCCTCTGCATGTCAGTCAGTGTGCAAAACCTCACTGAATGGATTAATTTGACATCTAGTAAGTTAAAAAACAAAGTGCTTTTGATCAAAAAGTATTTCACTTTAGTCTCCTGAATGATCTATTTCCTAAGTCAGTCTATCAACTTCAGCCTGATGTGCTGAAGGTGTCTAAGCCATTCAGGAGTTTTATAGGAAAGGCACTTTAAATTCAAATCTTTTGGTACCCTAACCTGCTGCCAGTCACACCACAGGTAATAGTGAAAAAAAGATGCTTATGCAAAGCATTTTTCCCCCTACTGTTCCTGTCAGGGAGCTTTTGAAATCCCTTTTCTAATGAGAGCTGGCATTCCACCTTCCTTCAGTGTTTCCTCCGGAGGGGAAGCAGGGAGGGTTAGAGACAGAAGGATGACAGCAGTAAAAGTGCCACAGTCAGGAAAAGACTTCTACTCCCAGCTTCTAGAGAAGTCATACTTGGGTTTGAGATTTGTCTGTTTTATAAACAATGTCATATGAATACAAGGCTTCGGTCAGCTGTGTGACCTCCATCTGCAGCAGCCATATCTGATCTGGCACTGCTGGCTGTTCCGGCAAAGCTTTGACAGGTGGTGCTGATGGAGGAAGATTTGGGCAACTTTTAAAGATCCTATAATGATCACTTTTCTTTTCAGCTCAGAAAGGATCATTTATTTTCTTTGTATGTTTGGCAGATAAATGTATTTTAGGTAAAAGGTTTTAAGAATACGGGCTGGGGGTAGTGTGTTTATTTTTTTGTTGTAAAAAACATCACATGAAAAGAACAAAATAACAATTTTTCTTACATAACAACCCTGACTTTGCCCACTGCTTCCTACCGCGGGTATAATAAAAGGCTCTGTGATTGTCGAAAACAGCTGGTCACTGTAGTTTTATCAAACAGGAGGACATTGGGTATCTGTTGGGGACTATTTTCAGCTGTGGATTAATACATATTCGTTGTGTATGTGATTGAATCAATCAATTAAATAGAGCTCTAATGGCACTGAGGAAAGAAACAAATCAGGCTTTGGATATAAACACACTACTTATTAAAGATGTGATATTATGCTCATTTTTAGGTTCAAAATTCTATTAAGGTGTTGTATCAAAACAGGTTTACATGGTTTAATTTTTAAATAATAAAAGTAATGATTATAATCTGTAAGCCTTTCTCCTGAAATGAACAAGACAAGTAAGTACGATTTTGGCAAGTGCGCTCTTCTTTACAATAGACAGGGCAGGTTATCATGGGCAGATGCCACGTAGCAGCTTTAATTAGTGTGTTCTGCCCTCTTGACCTGCTGAGGTTTGGCTTTCCAGTTCAAATACTGCAAACTGACCTTACTGCAAAACTATTTAGTAACTTTTCAAGCCGAGCACATGCACAGACCGTGCCCAACTCAGTAATGATTTGAAATCGAACAGGGTAGTGGTGATTAGGCCAGTCTAGTTGCATGGAATATATACTGGCAATATAAATGTGTTAAACTAAAAAGCGCTCAGGATATTTCATATGAGCAGCAAAACATATCTGGTTTTTAATCACGGCAAGTCTTCCCACAATTCTTTGGTGTGCTCTTGTGAAAGCCTCAGCTCAAAATTACATTTCAATCAATACCCATAAGTGAATTTTCATTAGATAAGGAAGAATTTAAAGCTGCATTTATTGATTTTGGCCACTTGGGGGCAGTGGAATAAACTAATAACACAACATTGTCATACTATCACCATTTAATGTTGATTTGAGGACAATGTTAGCGAACAGTTGCCTATTTCCACATCCAGCAGACACAAAGCAATGTTAGGATTGATTTGGAGTTGTGTTTGTGTCCACCTACCAAACGTAAGCCCAGCATATAGCTACTAAATTCTCCACTATGTTCATCAGCTAGTCTGGGCAGGTAGTGAACAGTGTTTTTTTTCAGAACTATTCTGCTGAAACAGCCTGCAGCTGCTGGAAACAAGGTTGGTGAGAGTTTTGGGGCAAAAAACCCCCCAAACAATGAGCTTAAAAAGGGTCAAACGCTATCGAGCTCAGGGGAACTGCAGAGTTGGATGGGGGGTTCATCACTACAAATTTCCCCTTTCACATTGGAGATATGCATTTGATCAGTATGTTAGTATGAAAACTGTTTCAGTGCAGCTTTAAAGAAATAGCAACAACTTTGATGTCACATTTTCTGCATCTTAGTAACGATGAGACAGAATTAGCCTGACAATTTCCCAAGTCTGTGCAAAGTACACAGCTCACAGTGTAGAACTCTTTCTCATCCATGACTTTTTGACACTGTATTACATTGTGTTTTAACATCAATGTGCAAAAACACATTCTAATGAGCAAGGGGGCATTACAAGACTTTGTCCATTTTCTTTTTATGTATGGATTTGTCTGAGAGCGTGTCCATTAATTCTTAAGCTTTTGCACTGGTCAGTCTTTCCATTGTAACTTGCAACTGGAAAAATTAAACAGCAATACATTTAAATTAAACCACATAAACACACATTTTAACAATGTCTACAATAAGCATGCCCACATGTTAACTGTATGTAAATAAAAACAAAACTTAAATAGGCTTCCTTAAGATTTTTTTCCTCTCTCCGAGGTCTGATGACACTCTCTCTCTCCTCTGATCTTTGCTATTGCTCCTTTGGCCCACATCATTCAGCCTCCTGCCAACCAGAAACACTCCCCAGAAACAATGTGCTGTATTCTCATCACGATGCACGCATTCCCAAGCAAGGCGGCTAACTGCGATTTAAGGTCCCGCTCTCACCCTGCAGCTTCCACACCTCTCTGTAGCTGCTGATGTAAAGACACTCTTGGTTTGTGCAATATAGCTCAGCGCTCTCCAAGTGTCACTGAGAGCAGTTGTTCACCATAACCAAGCCCCATCTGTGCTGATTTGGTCCTCTTATCTGGTTAAAGGAGTGTTAATTAGAGAAAGTCTTTATTTAGAAAGGCCTATAATTAAAGATACATGGTTTTCCGAGGTGACTATGGATTGTGATGGCTACGCAACAATAATAGAAGGCATTTTTAACAAGGACAGAGCTGTGTGTAGGAGTGTGCTGTACAGCTTTGGTTCATTTTAGGGCAGCAGTTTTGAAACACACTTCAGTGGTAATTTAGCCCTATCAGTTCTCCATAATCCCCCAGGTGCCCTGGCTTGGCTACAGACCAATATGAACGACTTTATCTGAAATAATGAGTGTGTTAACCAAGAGAGCACAGCCAATTACTGTTTTATTCTGAAAACGATGCTTGTTTACAGGCATGTAGCTGCAACATGATAACAGGCAGATGTGCAGGAGGTCGAGGAATAGTGAACGCAAATAAACATGCAGAGTGTTCTGTAGACAGAGGTCTGTGCAGCCACTTAATTTGGAGGTGTTAATGCCAATAACCAGGCTTGCTTTTTTTGCTTGCTTGGAGGATG
>JAPMOB010212736.1:0-15074 GCA_029875015.1 Lepomis gibbosus | reverse complement strand
ATATATAAGTGTGTGTGTGTGGTGGAAATGAGAACCAGGCGCGCCTCACTGCACCGTTAGTGTCGTTATGACTGTGTGTTTTTTATATGATGGCAACAATGGAAGTCTGTGGCTATTAGAAGGACTGTGTATGAGTGAATGTGTGCGCATGTGTTTGGTACATCCGTTTGTGTGTGTGTGTGCAAATGTTTCTCATAAAGCACATTGTTAGCCGAGTTAGGCTGTCGATAATGAACTCTTCCTCTGTTGGTGAAAAGGCTGCTGTTTAGAGGACCATGGGAATCTCGTCATCTGTGCTGCAGAGGGGGGAGACGCTTCTGATGGGATCAGTGTAAGAAAGAGTGTCGGGGGTTAAAACAGGAGGAGAGAGATTTGATGGGACATGAGAACTGCGGTGGAAGATGAGATGTGGACAGTACAAAGAAGAGCATTATGACAGAGGAAGGAGAGCATCTGTGGAGAAGCAGACTTGTATTAAGGCTCTGTGGGTGTTGTCTCCATGGAAACCATGAGAGAAGGAGAATGGAGGCTCCTGTTATCCTCACTTTTACCTGAGTGATCAAAGGGTTGGTATCCACTCCAGTAAAGTATGATTTTAGGACTTATGGCTGAAGACATCTGAACACCATAATGCAACATTTTCTTCCTTTCCACTGTGGGAAATCCACTTATTCGCGTTCTTGCCGAGAGTTACAGAAAATGAGAAGACACATAGCCCTCATTGTATGCTAAATAAGAAGCTACATCCAGGAGACAGTTAGCTTGGCTTAGCATAAAGTGAGGTGACAGGGGGAAACAGCTAGCCTGGCCTAGTAAGTAAAAAAATATCTCTGAAGCTCGCCAACTAACAGGTTAAGTCTAATTTGTTTAATCTGTACAAAAACTGGTGCAAAGCTTTAGAGATGGCAGCTTTTGTTTCCTTTGTACGAGCCAGTATAGATGTTTCCCCCTACTTTAAGTCTTTAGCTGCTTACTGTAGCTTCATGTTTACCGCGCATACATAGTAGTGTCAATCTTCTAATAAAACTCTCTGCAAGAAATTGTTTCCCAAAATGTCAAACTAATTATTTTCTCAATAAGTAACTGCAAACAAGCATAATTGATTTGGAGAATAAAATGACCATGAGATTATTCAGTTGCGAATGCTGTTTTGGAAAAACAGGTATGTTATTTATTTATTTTTTTACACTATTTATTTTTGTTTATACAACTTGTCCCACAGCAGAGAAACTCAACCCTTGGCCTGAACTTTCTTTTATTATTTTCATCTCTAGCATGGGACTGCGGACTGAGGGCTGGGGCTCTTTGCTTGTGGTCTCCTGAACATCTGTGTGCTTCACTGATGGGACAGAGTGTGGGAGGCAGATGAGAGGAGATGGCGGGGTCCTGAGGTTGCCTGTACGTTGGACAGAAGTTGCAGGAATGTTAGCGGGACGTCTGGGTGGGAGCCGGGATGAGGAGATGTCACTAAGTGTGATTTAAAGCGAGGGCTGTGGGGAACGCCCACGGGGGAATCTTGAATCGTGTGTGTGGAGGGGTTTGATGGGAGGGAAAAGGCTTGGATGTTTGGTTGTGCGGTTCGGGCTGAGACCCAGCAACAGGCCCTGAGGATACCAAACATACACGCACATCAACACACAAAGGGACGACACAGAAAACACGCCCATAATGACCTACATTTACCCAGCAGTGCACACAAACACACACACACACACACCTCAGTGTCGTTGTTGAGGTTCCACAGGTCTAAGCGGCCCATGCCATCCACGGCGGCGAAGATCGCCGGGTGTACGGGCGACCACATGACGTCATACACATAGTCGGCGTTGTCCTCAAACGAGTACAGAGGCTTGTTGTGCTGAAAGAGAGGATATTTATGTAAGTGTGTATGACTGAGATTGTGTGGAAAAGCACTGCGGAGAAATAGGGAGAGATTATAGTAGATGACACACTAGAGATAGAAAGAAAAGAAAGACACAGAGAGAGAGAAGGAATGGAGAGAGGGAGTGAGTGAGCTTCAGACAGAGTGGCGCTGCCTCAGCCTTGGGGCCTGTCTGGGTGCAGAGCCTAATTAAAAAGCCTAGCACATTCACACAGCACCATAAAACCGCTGGGAGAGATGAAAGGGAGGGCCCCTCCACAAGGTGTACTGTAACCTCGACACAACAGCTGTCTAAGAGAGAGATGGGAAGAGATGGAAAGGGGAGGAAAAGGAGGGCTGGACAATGGACGGAGAGGAATGGGTGCTGGAAATAGGATGCGTGTGTGGAGGCCTACACTTGATATCAATATTTGAGAGTGAAAACAAAAGTCTGACAACGTATGAGCTGATATTCATCTTTTAACACGAACAAAAGACGTGCTGAGCTGGATGTTTTACATTTGAAAATGAAACATGTCAGTGCTCTCTGCTGGATAAACTATTTAATAGAGACATAGAAATTGCCTTAAACATGTCTCTTACATTGCTTTTTTGTTACTTATTGGCCAAAAGACGTCTAAATTTGCAAGGTTATGGAGACTCAACTGTCTTGAACAGTCGAGCAGGACAACAAAATGACCCTTAGGTTAAATATTTCACCTATTAATTTGTCATGTCATGGTCTAAAAGCGTGTAAACCTCTTTTTTATTTTGTAGAAATACAGCTTTTGCACGCTCCATAATTGTGTATGTGGTGTGTTTTTGTTTTTCTTGCAAATGGTCCTGTGCTGGTGTTTTTGAACTTTGACCTACAGCCACACTGACTTGGCTGAAAGCTACTGCTTGTGCTGCAATTAAAGATGGAGGATAAAATAAATATGTGTGGGAATATAGCTTAATACAAGTGTGTGTGTGTGTGTGTGTGTGTGTGTGTGTGTGTGTGTGTGTGTGTGTGTGTGCGCCTATCTCTCAGAGCTCTCAGAGTTAGGAGGCTTACAAACTGCATTCCTGACAGGTAGAGTGGGAGGGGTGGAGGAGAGGAGACAGGTTGGCTGGAAGAGCAAATGAAGGAATGTAGTCTTTCTCTCTCTCTTTTCTTTTCCTCATCCTCTCATTCCTCCCCTTTTTCTCCATCACCTTTACGTACTCTCTCCCTCCACGGTTGTCCTGAAAGGCTGCGAGACCTGCAGACGGACAGCAGCGCACGCTCACACAAACACAAACAAACAGTGCCAAGCCAATTTCAAGCCTCGATTGAACCTGTTTTCCAGTCGGCAGGGTGACAGCAGAGGTCATTTTACTCTGAGCTGAGCGATTTCTGTTTATGTTCTCTCTCCCTTGTCCTCGCCTTGTTTTAGTCCATGTTCCCACTACTTTGTAACTACACTCTTTGACTCATCTACTACAGTAGCTTTAAAATATTTCATTAAACAGGATTGTAACATAATTTCATTTTGATAATCCGCCTCACACAATGACACCTCTTAATTTAATTTCTTGCTATCTTTCTGGAATATGTCCTTGATGAATTTGGCCACACCCTTCAAGTAATACATCACGTTAGAGATGCATCTACTGACAATTCAAAATGTAAACTACTGTTTTACTGTAGTCTGCCCATAATCTACCTTTCTTAAATAAGGTGATTTAGGTAAATAATCTGCAGCAACAAGTCTTAAAACTAATCTTAAAATGAAGCTTAATCCTTGTGGCGCCGCACATGAAGCAACTGCTTGTCATTATCTTTCCTGTACTGAGAAGCTGCAGAGCCTCGAGCAGGTTTGAACTGGAAAACCATCACTGAAACACACCGTGCAATGTCAGTTTATTGACATAAAGCAGTTAAATGAATCGATGGATGCAAGTTAAGTTGAGCATTTAATGCTTTAGATATTGACGCAGAAATACACGCCAGCCCGTGTCTTCTGACCGTGGCATTGATATCCATGCTAACTGAAATATAACAACCTATAAATAACCTTTCAGGACTACAATGACTCTCTGTCTCAAAATTCAGAAAGTCACGGAGGCTGCCAGTCTCACAGAAAACTTTCGTCACTTCGACTTTCGGAAGGATGCAAATATGTTTACTCCGCAGCGGTCATATAATTTCCAATCCCACTAGCTTGATAGTTTCACACCAGGTTTAATAACACTGAGGGGACTGAAATGACTCAAATTAGAAACCGCTTCACAAACGGGGCTAAAAAAGTAAACCACAACACGTAATCCTTAACTGAAGATCAAGATGCCATTTTAAGGACGCAAATCTGAAACATGATTAACACTCGTTAACAATCACCTGACCTGACAGTGATGTAATTAACTTGTTAAGAGAGCAAAAGTGGAATGATTATGCTCCATCGAATCACCTAGTAGATGCTGGGTTTGGGGTCAAGAGAGCAAAACAGTTCAAGTTATGCACAATCATAAACCCGCTCCCGGCTGTCGCGACGGCTTTATACTCTGGTCGACTAAATGTTTTCACTAACCACAATATTTGCACCGCTGAGTGAAACAACATCAGCAGACTTCTGCGTGACGGCCCTTTTTGAACTGTGAGGGCAAACGTGTGTGAATGCAAAGAGAATTCACTGCAAATGTGTATGTGTGTTACAGCAGTCGGGCTGAAGTCAAACCTCGAGGGGGTTTTAGGTAAGCAAAGGCAGTTTGCTTAAGGTGCACGCAAGGCATGTGTGGTGTGTCTATATTTGCACGTTCACACACACACACACACTCAGGTATTCGCCTGCCCACACACAAATATGGGTTATGTGGGATAAGAGACAGACACACATTCCTGCGGTGCCCCTCAAAGGAAAGGGAATTCCCAAATCCTGAAAAATAACACACTCTTCTGATAAAAATCCACAGATATGTTTAATATGTGTCACGGGACCCTTCGTACTATAAGACTTATGGACTAGCTACATGCAAACATGAGTGCTTTACTGCCTGTTGTCGAAGCCAAGTATGAACACAGTAACTGGATCTCGTATAAAGCTGGAGGTATTATGCAATATACATTATGTATTTTCCTTATATTGAACAGGTCTGTTTGCTGTTTGATGCCCTGCTCATGTTGATCCCCCTGTCCTTCCATGTTATCGTCACCTCCACTATTAACCAGAACACGTTTTTGTCTTTTATATTCCTCCTGGAAGATAAAAAATTATTTTCCCCTCTCCCTCTCCTGCTGACTCTTCTAGCCATTTTTCGCTCTCACCATTTTCTTTCCTTCCTTCTTCCTCCTGTGTCTGCAGTGCGCATCACCTGTTCTACTACTTCTTGCTATCCCATTACCTGACGTCTTTTCAGACGTCTGTCTTAACTTCCGACCTTTGTCATCGTCCTCTTTCCTTCTTAATTCTCACAATCCTCGTTTCTCCTCCACTGAAATAATTATAAATAAATTATTATTACACTTTTTGCTGGGACCCCCTAGAACTCCCTCAAGGGACCCCTGGGGTCCCCGGACCCCACTTTGAGAACCACTGGACTAGGTCACTCAAAAACTAGCGAGGGGAGGAATGGCCACCTTCAGAGTGTGTCTGAGTTAGATTCATTAACTCGCACTAACTCGCTCAGGTGCACAATGTTTAGGATCTGATGAAGACCTCCTGATATGAGAAGCTGGTCTGATCTAACTTTTACAGGGTGAAAACAGTCTTGCGGTGAAAGATTTATGAATGAGATCTGTGTGCAGTTCTTTTTACCACTGCCTAATAGCTATTCATAAATAAAATGAATGGGGTTATAGTTCAGTTTTAATCCTAGAAGACAAATTAAGTGTTTAAAATGAAGGCCTTTTTACACCTAATCGGTGTTAATTATTATTCTTTGTGCTCAAGTGACAGTGACCAATGTTCTACTTTTACTGTGAATCTGCTAGAGAGGCCATTTTTGCACCGATTAAGACAAATGTTCCGCTGGTGTCGTAAAACATCCAGCCTACTTCGATAGAATTGCCTGTATGCATGTGCTGTACCATCTATAAAACTACAGCATTTTATTAGCAGACCTTAATGGGGGGGCAGCACACAGCTGGGGAGGAAATTGCCTGACATGATGAATTTAGGCTAAAAAAATATGTTGAGCAATAAGTGCAACTTGTCAAAGACCCTAACCGTGTCACTCTACTGTTGAATAAGTACACACACAGTATCCATATAGCCAGTGGCAGAACTTTCCCAACTTATTCCCACACACACATATACACAACACACAACTAGTAAGAGAAGACTGATTTTTCCAAAAGTTTCTCATCTACAGTACTCAGCCTACCCCCGCTCTAACTACTTCATTTTCTCTTCACTCTCAACTCTCTTTCACACACACACATTTTCTCTCTCTGCAACCTCTTAGAGTCCACAATCAACCCCCCACACATCCTCTCTCTCTCTCTTTCTCTCTCTCTCTCTCTCTCACACACCCTACCTTGGTGCTCCAAAGTTTGACAGTCCAGTCGAAGGAGGATGTGATGAAAAGGTGGGAAAAGTCAACAGTGCCCACTGCGCTGTGGCAGCTGATGCCCGTCACTGGCCCCTGGTGGCCCTCGAACATCTCACAGATGCCCGCCTTACTGAGGAGGGAAGACACAGGTATGACATTCACTCACTGGCCACTTTATTTGGTACACCATGCTAGTACTGGGTTGGACCCCCTTTTGCCTTCAGAACTGCCTTAATTTTTCGTGGCATACTTTCAACAAGGTGATGGAAACATTCCTCAGAGACTTTGGTCCATGTAGACATGATAGCATCATGTAGTTGCTGCAGAGTTGTTGGCTGCACATCCATGGTTTGAATCGCCTGTTCTAACACATCCCAAAGGTGCTCTGTTGGATTGTGATCTGGTGACTGTAGAGGCCATTGGATTACAGTGAACTCATTGTCATGTTCATACTCAGGTAGGCTGTCGCATTTATGCGAGCATTAATGCTCAATTAGTACTAAGGGGCCCAAAGTGTGCCAAGAAAATATCCCCCACACCATTACACCACCGCCAGCCTGAACCGTTGCTACAAGGCAGGATGGATCCATGCTTTTTGATGTTGTTTACGTCACATTCTGACCCTACCATCTGAATGGTGCAGCGGAAATCGAGACTCATCTGACCAGGCAACGTTTTTCCAGTCTTTTATTGTCCAATTTTGGTGAGACTGTGCAAATTGTAGCCTCAGTTTCTGGTCTGTGTGTGGTGTTCTGCTACCAGAAGAAGATCAGCCCATCTGGTACCAACAGCCATGCCATGTTCAAATTCACTTAAATCCCCTTTCTTCCCCATTCTTTAGTTTTCTTGACCATGTCTATATACCTAAATGCATTGAGTTGCTGCCATGTGATTGGCTGATTAGGCCAATGGCAATGTGCTAACAAGCAACTGAACAGGTGTACCTAATAAAGTGGCCAGTGAGTGTACATTGCTACACTATTCAGCTCTGCAGTGTTTTAGGGGGTTTAACTGGTTTGAATATAAAGCAGTGAAGTGGTTTGCGCCTTCCTGCGGATCTCAGATAAATTTACAGCACAGTCAGGGAGCTTTGATTAAAAGTGAAACGATTAACTCCTTAAATTGAGAGAAAGTAACATTTAAAAAAAAACAATTCTAATTCAGCTTGTTATTCTAAGAAGTTTTATGTGTTTCAAGAAATCTCGAGGCAACAAGGAAATAACACTTCAATACACCAAATTTAGTTTTAAAAAAAGTGAATCTCAGTGGCTAAATGTATAAATATATTTTTTGCAGCATTATTTTACTTTCATGTTTAACTCTAAAATATGTAAGCAAAAAAACTGATCCAGCAAAGTCTGTGATACTTTGTTCATGTTTGTGTGTCTTCACATGTCCACGAACCTGCCATGTCTGGATGCTGTGTACACAGTGCCCTCCTCGCTCCCGACCACATAGTTGTTAACGTCTCCCGTGGGGAAAGCCATGCCTGTCACCGCTACCGGTTTGGATTTATTGTAGACCAGTTCCATGGTCTCCTGCATGCACACACAGAAGGAAGCATTGCTGGGAGACTGTATACACACATTCAAGTACATGTCAATACACATCCAACCATAGATATAGAAAATAAACCTCTCCATTTTAACAAACCGTGTTATCTCAAGGCTCAACACTTGACTTGCTGACTCTTGTGGAGCTGTCAGCAGGTTGTGTGGACAGTGTGTTAGAGTGTTTTGTGTACCTGCGGCTGGGAGAGCATGTCCAGACTCCAGGAGCACATTCTGCCATCTGTAGACACAGTGATCAGGTTGTTGGCGTTCTGCGTACCGACCACGTTCACGCAGTACACTGGGTGCTACACACACACACACACACACACACACACACAAAAAGAGATCAAGACACACAGACACACAAATGGGTAAGATTGGTGTAGATACACTTACAGATACATTGCAACAGATTATGATACATGTTTTCAATATCATAACTCAGCTGTAATACGATTACAGCAATCCCAACTAAAATGACTGTTGCATATTGTGATTACAGTCACAAATTATTAGTGTTGACTTAGTCATTGATTAGAGGCATAAAATTGTCTCTGCATATTGGTGTTATGAATATGTAGATAATTCCTAACTGTAGTAGGCTGTCGGGGACATAACATAAGTTTCAATAATTTCACATGCCAATATTAATAAAATCTGATTTTAAACATGACCCTAAAATGATAATGTAATTTTACCCTTAGACACATGACATCATTAGATACTTTGTGAACCAACGGATGCAGCAGGCCCACAGACAGCTCACATGCCAGCGTGCAGTCATCCCTTACGTTTTGGGACACGCGCTGCTGTGCAAATCCACAGCAGTGTGTGAAACCATTATGTCGTTACTGGGTCAGTAATTGATTTGTGTACTGGACAGCACAAAGAATCCATTCAGCAATCAGCACCATGCTAGCTAGCTGGACGAGAGCGACGGCCTCATTATTGAGGTTTAAACCTACAGCACGGATGGCATGTAGCAGTGTGTGTGGTTGTAAGCGGGTCCTGGGTTAAGATATTGCTAACGTATATTGGTCAGTAATTTGTTGAGGGTCAGCGAGTTCACTGGAGCGTCTAAACTGAGCTGTCCTTTCAGTTAGTGTGTTTGTGTGTTTCTATTATGAAAACAATAATTCTCAAAGCAGCAGGGTCATGCCATCATAATGTGAAAAATGTGATGCTGTGTGAACAGTATGATGTGATATAATTTAATATCTATACATCAGGATGTTTACATTGCAAGTTTTAAAATCTAAGTATCATCTGGAATGTTGCTTCTGAATCATTTTTTAAATGGGGGAGTGTTATCATTTAGGTCAGAGCTTATTTCCCCAGGACTGTAACTAACAATTATTTTCATTATTGATTAAACCTGTGTGATTATGTTTTTTTTTATAAATCAATGAATTGTTCAGTCTATAAAATATCAGTAAAAAGTACCCAGCACAATCAACAAAATCCAAAAT
The DNA here is from genome assembly GCA_029875015.1 of Lepomis gibbosus. NCBI lineage: Eukaryota > Metazoa > Chordata > Actinopteri > Centrarchiformes > Centrarchidae > Lepomis > Lepomis gibbosus. The sequence continues at coordinate 5,679 of JAPMOB010212736.1, read as the reverse complement.
ATTTAACTTATAATTTTAAACTTCAGAACATTTTCTCATTTTAGGGGCTGGACCTATAAAGTAATTGGCATATTTGCTTGATAAATGACTTAATGGATTACTGATAACTGATAATCAAAAATGTAATTCCTTTCCTCTCGATCAACTAAATTAAAAACCCAACCATGCTTCTAAAGAAATTTTAGGAAGTTCTTCTGTAAATGTGCCGAAACTCTGTGTGCTCTACCACACTTTGTTGTATTGGACTGTCATAAATAATAATGGAGCCAGCCTTACAGTGTGTGCAGCGGCAGACAGAGGGGTCCTCTGGACGGGGGTCCGACGGTGACTGCGGTTGTCCCACAGGACGATCTGTCCCGAGTAAGTCCCCCCCACCACCAGGTTGGGATGAAACCTGGCAAAGCCCACAGATACTACAGGAGACTGAGAAAGGAGAAAGAGAGAGAATGGGAGAGGATTAGATAGCAGAATCGCTGCATATTATTCGGGTTATTTTCTGGGAACATTTCTGGAAAATACATATTATCATGAACGGACCAAACGAGGATGATGAGAACAGAAATGGTTTCGCGAGATGAAATGGGGAGCCAAGACAGCAGACAGTGAGAAAAGAGCAAATACAAAGAAACATATGAAGCGAAAGCGGCAACGCTAGACGGAGCACGAGTGGGAACGAGTGATCAAGGCAGCGTGATGGGTGGCAGACGTGGGGAGATAGACGGAGAGGGAGATGATGAGTTTGGCTACGGTGAGGGTCCACTGAGGAGAGGAGAGAGGGGTGACGCTGGGGCGGAGACCAGACAATGAGGGGAATTGTAGTCCTCTTTCCCCCAGCCGTTTCACATTACAGCATCAAAACCCCAGCAGCCACTGGAGCGCTCAGTGTAGCCTCCATCATGACAAGCGCACCCTTGAACTCCCTCTCTCCCCAATGCTGTGTTTATTGAGTTTTGGTTCCTCTTCAGTGCTCGTCCCATATGGGCTTCTGCGTGCAGCAGCTAGCCATCACTGACCCAGAGCCAATGAAGCATCTGTGCTGTGGAGTTATGAGAAAATGTTTCAGCATCGTAGTGCTACAGGAGGCTAAGTGGTGTTACGCATTGACAAATTCATCCCTCTATCGATCCATCCATCTAGTAAACGAGCATAATGTTGGGAGGAGCAATAATTTATAGGCAAGACAGGGCCAAGAGAACATTAAACAAGAAGCTCACAGACACACATCATAATTAAAAACACTGAAACTATAAAAACATGCAGGGTGCATTTCGCAAAAGCACTGTTGCTCAATACGGTCATAGATTTTGTTGGAAGAACCGTCGACAGTTTTAGTGTTCCTGAAAGCAGTACGTCAGACGTTTTGTTGTTGGAACAACAGCTCTAAGACGGTGTTTGGAAGCAAAGCTCCTCATTAATTATCAGAATCATCCCAAATGAATCACTGTATTAACAAGGCAATGAGTGTAAGATTCATGTGAATACATTTACAGCATAGTAAGCATAGTTCATTAAAAATGTTGTAAATGACTGATGGCCTTTTAATTGGTGATTCTAATTTTCAACAGCAGTGAGACAGAGACAATGGACAGCATTAGCTTAAAGCGATAATATGTAACTTTTGCTAAACACCAGCCACTTTGGCCACAAATGGTAATTATGGTATAATGGCAAATGCTAAATCATTAAGTAAAAATAGCACAAGTACAGAACATTTATAAAGTCAACAAACTTATTCAGTTATGTCAGCTGACAGCAATATCATATACATGGCCGATAGATATTGCAAACTTGCTAGATTCTAGATCAAGTTTGCTCACATTAGTTAACATTGGCCACTATCATTTAGTGGTCATACCAGACTAAGTAAAACTGTAGTAGTAAAACCCCTAACTGTATCTCATTGAGCATGCATTTTATTGCTTAAAAATTCAACATTTCATGTTTGCACATGTAAATATGATGTAAATATTTATCACTGCATAAACATTTTTTATATTTTGTCCATCTTATATTTATACATTTATATAAATACAAATCCTCTCTAATATGTTTGCACAACACAAATCTAGAGTAATTTACATGTAAATAACTGCCACATTGTTTTTTGTTTTTTCTTTTACACATCGTTCAATAATTATTTTATAACTTGACTCTGTTTATTCCATATCTATATTTTAAAATTCCTTTTATGTCAACTGTATGTTTATGTCTGTATGTCTACCACCTGATCACCATAGCAAATACTACTTGGCAATAAATTTCAGAATCTTTCTGATTCTGATTCTAAAAATGTATAGTCACTTCTTCATTTATAAGTTTATAAGTATAGTTATACTTAAATACCCTAACAGTCAAACCACAGTTTAGTGACTGTGCTGCTGTATTGACTTTTGCATTTGGAAGATCCCAGCATTTCTTTCACCAGTTTCTTATAATCTGTGTGTTATTTCATGTGATTGAAGGGATATTACTGAATAACAATAATGTATATCACGCTAAACGTAAACATACAAATCAATTCTTTGGGACCACTGAAACCTAACTGTGTAGCATTAAACATAGACTGTTCACTCACAGTCACATCATTTGTTCTTATGTACAGTCAATCAATATGACGATCCTGCTGAACTGATACACCCTAGAAGTACTCAATAGTATAACATTTGTCTTGGGTTTTATTTTTTCTCTCCCTCTCTCTCTGTGTCCCCGCCACCACACCATGTGCAAAGCAGCCAAATCCAAACCCCAGTTCATTTTGAAAGGAGACTGGAAAACAAACCAGAGAGAAAGAAAACACTGCACTTTCTTTCTCTCTTTTTTGTTTCTTCTGAGGAGTCAAGGCCTCCAGACGAATGGCTCGGGAGTTGCTTCAGAAGTCAAGACTCAAAATAAACTGAACTTTGGTGGTAAAAATAAAGTCGCTCGTCAGCTTGAGGCACTCTCCGAAAGTTTATCCACACAGATAAAAACGGATCAGGCATTTAGGTTTATTAGCAGGTATTAGCACACAATATTATTTACATTAAAATATGTGCAAGTTACTCTTCAAAGAATATCCAAACCTGAATTTATTTGGACAATTTAACTAAATATTCCTCACCTGGCCTACGTGTACAGAAACAAAAGGTCTATGTAATATTGTAAAGTAATTAAAATAATCAGAAAAAAATGGGTTAAGAGAATGTCTTGGTGGGTTTTAAAGAGTGACTTAACAGATAAAATTTAAGTCAGACCGCTAATTCTGTCAAAGTGCACTTATAAAAATATGTTTTTTTTGTGATTTAAAAGAGGATATTGAGCTTGCCGGTCTGATCTCAGGGAGTTTGTTCCAGAAAGTTGGGACCCTATCAGAAATGGCTCGGTCACCCTTGGTCCACAGCCTGGATTGTGGAATGGCTAGTAAAGTCTTGCCTAAGCACCTTAAAAAACCTGAGGTGCTCAGCTCAAGATCTGAGATGTAGTTGGATGTGAATCCAGAGCGGGCGTTTTCAATAATATCTTAAATCTGAAAATTTGAAACACTAGTTTCAGCTGTGCCATGGCCAATAATAATTACCTCAGTCTTTAGCTGCAGGAAGTTCTGGGACATCCAACATTTGAGGTCAAGGATGCAGTTGAGTGTATTACTGGATCACTGTGGTTAAAGTAGAGGTACAGTTGAGAGCCATCTGCATAGGAATGGAAGCTCATATCACGTCCGGCGATGACATGCCCCAAGATTAACATGTAGAATGACAACAAAAGTGGTCCAAGGACAAACCCCTGAGGTACCTCGCAGGTCATCTTCACAGAGGATGACCTTGAGCTGCCAATGGCTACATACTTGTAAGTTCGAATAAAACCACTTTTAAACAGAAATAGGACTGAGCCAGAGATCCCTCCCAACCCAGTGTTTGAGACGTTACAATAAAACCGAATGGTCAACAGTATCAAATGCAGGACTTAAATCTAACAAAACTAAAACTGAAGGTTTTCCAACATCAACGGCAAATAGCACATCATTCATCATTTTAAGGAGTGCCGTCTCTGTACTGTGGTTTGCCCTAAATCCAGACTGAAATATCTCAAAGTCTGTTTCTGTTTAAAAAAAGCAATCAATTGTTCAGCAAAACCTTTTTCTAGATCCTTAGAAAGAAAAGGCAGTCTGGAAATAGGAAAATTGAAAAGTTATCAATGGAGTTACGCTCTAAAAAGTTTTTTTCTCAGAAGTGTTGAACAATTGCATTCTTAAAATAGGCAGGGACAGAACCAGTCAATAGTGACATGTTAATTATGGCGAGAATATAGGGGCTGACAGATCTATTTACTTCTTTTAGAAATCTCCCATGCAGGATGTCGAGAGCACACGAAGAGGGCTTAATTTTATTAATCGTCTCAGAGTGTCAATAGACATTGTGTCAAAGGACTCAAAGAAGGCAGCAGTTTTAAAAGAAATTGTTGTGTCCTGTGCAGGAGGAGGATGCTCAAGACTTGCTGACAAAGAAGGTTAAAAATTCTTCACATTTCTGAGGGGTGGAGTCCATACTGACTGTGGCATGGTTAATAGCACTAAACGAAACCCTGGAGCTGTGTGGTTTTTCTTCAATAAGGTCCGAAAAGTATCATGCTCTGACATTTTGATTTTATTTCTCATAGAGTCTCTTAAAATGTCAAGGTGCACTGTTAGAGGCTTTCCACTTCTGCTCTGCCCTACAACAGTCCCTCTTTAGGTATTTTTTTGGCACGTTTGCTGTCAGTCATACATGGGAGAGAGACTTTAGAGGGATTTTTCTGCTTTAAATGGTGTAATTTGGTCCAGGATCTTGGTGCAGGTGTTATTAAAAGTATTTAGAATTGTGTCAACATCTTGACTTGAGCAAATGTCAACTGAGGAAGACAGGAGAGCATCTGTGGAACTGGCTACAGAGGAAGTCTGAAAAATGCAAGAGCATAGGGGGTTTGGCTTATTATTGGGCAGATCGTTTTGGACCACATATGTGAACACATGTGAAAGGACAAGATCAAGGGTGTGGCCCTTGATGTGAGTAGGTCCCTGTGACAATACAAATTCAAATTCGTTAGAGATGATAATTTCCTGGCAAATAGTATGAAACCTGACATAGAGCAGACCAAAGTTAACTGTAGGAGTTGGACTTAACTTTTTCTATGACTTGAGTGGTCTACAATGTTTTTTGTAAAAAAAAATTGAGACGTTGAGACGTGATTATTAGAAACATGAGTATTAAAAGCACGGAGAGCATGAAACCTGTTATTACAAAAAAACAACAGGTTTATAAAAAACAGGTGCTTTTAAAAGATCCCTAGGTTGGGAGGGGCCTTGCTGAGATGCAGGTCCGTTGGTGTTAATAATAAATTCAAATGGCCTAAAGCTGGATAGACCAAGAGCCTTTTAATTTTACAACGAAACCAAAACTGAAAGCACTTGGCCATGGAGGATGTCAAATGTTAAGACTATAGCACTCCTACTCAAACACACATAAATGAGTCTGTCTCCAACTCAATCACTTTTAATATCCTAGAGTTTTGGTATGACATTTACACTCTGTGGTTGTCTGCTGTCTGAACTCTGTTCCCCGTCCATCAGCTACCATCAGTGGACTAATAAAACTAAGTCCTGCCCTTCTGTCATGTCAGTATACACACACACACACACACACACACACACACACACACACACAC
>JAPMOB010212732.1:0-10771 GCA_029875015.1 Lepomis gibbosus | reverse complement strand
TAAAAATGAGAACTACCTTAACAGCATCCATTATCAGTAACGTTAGCCAAACAAACTGTAAACTTAGGGCGCTCACATGAAGTTAAGCATTTTCTGGCGCATAATGACGTTTGAGAACCTAAAACCCTGTTTCTCCCAGTTTACACGGCAACACATAACCGGCGTTTTCAGAAATCTCCACTTTGCCCGGAGTTTTTAGAAATAATCGTTTTGTGATAAAAACGGCGTTTTCGTGTAAACGCAGAAAAATATCTGCATTTTCCCATCGTATAAACGGGGCCTTAGTGAAGCCAGATAACAAAAACATATCCTGGTTATGTTGAACTCGCTTCGTGGTGCAGGCCCCTGGTCACGTTTGCAACAATAAATATGGTTAGATTTAGAAAAAGATATGTTACATAGATCAGTTAACTTAATGTTAACTTAAGTTTAAAAAATGTTGCATAACTTATGCTACTTACATTATGTTTCACACAGGAAACAAACACCCGTTTCTTGGTTGAAAGTGTTTTGCTAAATTCAGGAGCCGACACAAGGCAGATGAACAGTACCCTCAGGCAGGTTTATTCACAGAAAAGGAATCTGCAAACTCAGGAAGTGAAAGATGGGAAGCGGGTATGCATAAGCAGGGATTCTAGGCTCAGTGTGGGATTGGAGGAAACATCCTCAAAACACAGTTCCATGCAGGCAGGCAGGCAGGCAGTGTCTCCATACACAGGTGACAAACTAGAGCAGGCAGAGACAAATACGCCAGCTGCTAGTCGCAAAAAAAATAAATAATCACAAGCCTTAGGTTATCCTAAGTGGGCTGGCGCTTCTGTACAACAGAAAGTAAACTAACAAACTGGCGAGGAATGGAAGAAGAGCCAGAGTATTTCAATACAGTTGATTGCTGGATGAGCCACAGGTGGGAGACGCAGCAGGTGGAAATCAACCAGCTGAGAGAGCCAGAGTGCCACGCCCACAACACACACAGACTGACAGAACATGACACACCAAAACTGACACAGACAGCAGGGAGGGGAAGCAGGGGAAACATAAGGATTTGAAGAGGTAGCAAGGCCAAATCATGGTCCACCGTCCACCCCAACCACGTCCTTACGGACGACTGCGTTAAAAACTGACTCCGGCAGGTCTTGACCATGCATCTATATGTGACTTAGTACTAGGCCACTGCCATTACTAGGGCCCCCGCTAGTTTACCTTCACACCTTTAATTTGAGCTGATTAAACGCTGGTGCAGGCCAAACAACTGCACCGAGACTGCTTGAAAAGGGTGGTTGCTTCCAAGTGTTCACTTGTAGGTGAACACTTGGAAGGTTCAGTTTGTAAGATTTAGTGGCATCTAGTGGTGAGGGTTGTGAATTGCAACACTCTGTCCACTCTACTACTTCCCCCTAGCCTTTCAAAGAGCGTAGGACAGCTACGGTGGCTAACACAGCAGGAAGGTGTCTCTTCTGAGACAGCAGAGAGTAGCCAGTTAAGAAATGAGGTTTCTTTAGGTAGATATATTAAAGAATTATATTAATTTAATTATTCAGTAAAACCATATGTTATTATGAGTTGGCCATTGACAGATAACATGGAAAATGTAAGTTAAGAGTGTGAAACACTGTCACTGTTTCTGCACCACAGACCACTAAACCACATATTAAAAAAAGTTTGTACAAACATTGAGGGGAACACGTTCATTCTCTCTGTGATTATGGACCCTCGCCAAAACTGCCCACCAACAATAATATCTGGCCCGCGGTCAGATCATGGTACTTTGATAGCGGCAAATAATATAAATAAATAAATACTTTGATAGCAGTGTTGAAATAGATCTCAGTCATGACAGGAACAGTTACTCACATAAACCCTTCCTCTTTAATGGAATTGAGAGCTTTTACTTTGAAAAATGAACAACATTAAAAGAGTCTGCAGCCTGCTTGAGACACCAGAAAAACGTGACTGTTTTCTGCCTGGAGATACTGAAATGAAAAGGCCTCCTTAGGTTAATGGATGCGGATCAAACACCAGAAAACACACACTGTAGCACATGCTGCATTTGATGAAGTTGTACTAAGGTGGGATTGAACTCATAACACTTGGTGCGAGACCTGTGTTTTACCGACCTACCAAACACCATCTCAATGGCATCCATTATTATGTCTTAGATTCTCACCCACCAACTAATGGGTGAAAAAACTGCTCCCCTGAAAAACTGCTGTATGTGATTACTTCTTCTTCTTTATCAAACGTACATATTCGACATAGTGATGAGCATCTAAACTGCCTGAATACCACCAGAAGTAGAACAAGATGAACGTAGTGATGAAACACGCTCTGCAGCGCTGTTTGGGCCACTGTAGAAACATGAAACATGATAGTGACATCCATCTAAGGGGCATCGCCATGTTGCGTCTACATAGAAATGGCTCATTCTAAGGTAATAAAATCATAACGGTTCATTATATAAGGTCTTTACACACCACTGAAAGTTATGGATTTTATATTGATCTGTCGATAGATCCTCAGAAAAATTACGCACTGGACCTTTAAAGAAAACAAACCAACCACAGGATTTTTTGATATCATAGACCTATGTAATTTAGAATCATTTTAAAAGCTAATTAATTATTAATCCAAATGGTGATCCTGAAATCTGTTCAGGTAGCGATCTTATTGATCTGTTTAGGTACCACATATACACATCAGCTCAGCACGTGGCTGTCGGGTTGCAAGTTTACTGTTTTGGTTCACACTCACCTCTTTTCATTGAAAACATCGTAAAAAGCCACTGTACACGACCTGATCAGCAGCAAACAGACACAGATGAGCTAGTGAACACTGAGCAGCTGAAAAGCCAGATATTTCCCTCAGGAACTGATGGAGACCAAAAATAGAGCCAAAAGAGAGAGAATATTGGACTTCCATTCACCAGATGACACAAACATGATACTGTTGCTCTGTAGCTGCTGGATGTGTAAATAAGTACCTGTCACCATGAGCCTACTTTTTGTAAGTGTCTTAAAGAGGTTGAATGGTGTGATCAGCTACATTAATAATGTATCATTATCTATAATATAGCCGTGATCACATATATTACATGTTTAGGAGTGCACTGTATTTTTGTAGCAGTGTTGATTGCAGAATATTGCATTATTAATGATCAGTGTAACTGCACAGTGATCACAGTGATCAAACACACTCAATGATCTGATGTTCTGACAGTGTAACCCACTGAATGGTGTTCTTTGCCTCCACAGGCATGGGTCTTTCAGCATCCATAATAGTGGCCTTTTACCACTCGTCGCCATAACAACATGTCTCCTTTCCACAATATGCCATCTCTTTACTTCTTCATAGCAGCAATGTGTCTTCAAGCCTCATTCTGAGGTTTTGTTTTCACATTACAGGGTATGGATACTGATGAAGGAGCAAGACTTGATGTGTTTGATCTAATAAACATAGTGAACAGAGATTTGTGCTGGCTTGATTTTGTAAGGTGTCTGATCACATCAAACGGAATATAAAAATTTGTCTGTACATGAAAGACAAGATATTGTGAACTTCATGGTAGGAAACAACTGTACACCATGTTGTGACATGAGAATCACTAAATATACAGATACACTCTGGTATTAGACTGATATGTTAGTTGGGTAATAAGCAGTATCTTAAATGAAATATCAGTCATATTATTCTTATTTTCCACCACTGATAGGAAGACTCCTCCCTGACTGCAGGTACACAGATGGAAAAACATTAGGTTGACCCTGTTGAATAAGCCTAGTGAGTCACCCTGCCTTCCAGATGCACTAAAGGAAATCTTCAGTCCAGGTTTCAGAGGAGAGTTGAAGCATACAAACAGTAAGCACACAAAATGTTTCCGGATGAAAAAGGAAAGATTAATAATCCATTTAATTGCATAACAATACAAAAATAAAAATCATGTTGTTTTTCCCCCACCGTAAAACAGTACAACAGTACAAACATGTTTGACAGACCAAACAACTTTTCTATATATAGAGCTTTGCCAGTAGATGAGATAAAGATTTACATTTTCAATTTTTAAATTGGCAGTAGCACAGAACATAGTATCACCAAATTCAATAGGGTTCTATTAGCATGAATTATGCTCAGGCCCTCCCTAAGAATAAAGCATGAATGTGCAGTAAATTCTTGGCAATCTGTCTACAAGATTTCGACTTTCACATCACCAGGAGAGATGGGTAGAGAATGGATGGATGTTCAAAAGCTAATGGTGATGCTAACAGAAAGGTCAGAGTGTCACTAATAACAATAAGATTCAACCTATTGCGCTCATGAATAGCCACAGAAAACTTAATGGAAATATAATATTAGTTGTTAATTAGATGTTTAGAGATCTGAGGTGGAAGGAGTTGTGTGAGAAGTGTCTTAGCATTCTGGAAATAAAAGTCCTGTTTGTTTTGTTTTTTTCCATGGAAAAATTACATCAAATTTATCAGAAATACAGCATAGACAATACAGTGTAGATATTGTTTATGTTGTAAATATTTATCTTTTTAAAAGGCTAACCGATCACTAGAAAACCCTTTTGCAATCATAGAAGTACAGCTTAAATAATATGCTGAATAAAGAAGCAATTAACTGGCCTTCTTACGCTAGCTGAGTATCTAGAGCATCATTTGTGGGTTCCATTACAGGTTTAATATTGGCAGAAACAGAACTTTCTCCTGAAAATCCTCAGCATGTTCTTGTTCTGAAAAAGGAAGGTTCTTCCATGCGAGAAATTGCCAAGAAACTGAAGCTCACATACTGTGCTGTGTACCCTTTACAGAACAGCGCAAACTGGCTCTAACCAGAACAGATGTGCAGAACAGGAGTGGGATCAATTAGCCTTTCAAAATGATATACTTGGATTAGCAAACACAATGTGCCATTAAAACACGGAGCTGATGGTTGCTATTAAAGGGCCTCTGTAAGCCTATGCAGATATTCCCGAAAAAGCAAGTAACTCAACAACACCAAAAATATTTTCTGTATTAATATGCAATAATCCACATGATGCAACACGTCTTGCAGGTCTTGGAAGAATAGAGGCTACTCGCAATAAAATTGCTACATTTTATTTGAAGTTCATTTGACGTGAGGTCTGGTCACAAGTGTTTACAGTGTCGGTTTTCTACCTCTGATGAAGAGTGCACTCGTCTCATCAAGAAGGCAACAGTCCCAGAGGGCTCTGTCATACGGTCTAAAGAGGGATGCCTGCTAACATCTCAGCATAGCAATAACGCAGGGTAATGCACAGCAGAGGGGCAGTTAAAATATATGACTTTATTCTCATTAGATTGCAGTTTTATTCTCTTAATATTACTAATAATAAATAATAAAACAATACGTAATAATGATATGACTTTTGTCGAAAAATATTATTTTGCAAATGTCAGGGAAAGTTTTGAACATGAGCAGAAAACCTGCTGAAACACTGGAGCTATTAAGTCCAGGAGTTTCTAACTGAAATAAAATTAATGTATCTATCTTTGAGGTGAAAAGGTGCCATATGCACATTTTTAGACTTTACTTCAGCCATGCCTGCATGTGTTGACTTAGCAAGGGTGAAATTAACTGAGAAAAGTTGATCTACAGGAGAAACATATCTGACAGCAATAGAGAATGTCTGAGAGTCTTACTGCATTATATTACATTATATTTTTTATATTTTCTATTGTCATCTGAATTTTATATTTCGCTTTTCCTCAATAAATTACTGCAGTAAAATTCACCAGAATGCAGAAACGTAAGTGTTTCAAGCACGCATTTTTTAGGGGGAGGACCCGGCACATGCCCTCATCATTATTATTAGTGTTAATTATTATCATTAGTAATTATAATAATCATAATGTATTTATATACCCTATGATCTAAATAAAGACAATGTAGCTGAAGGAAAAAAATGAAATGGAAGGTGTAAAAGTCTGGCAACACCCCTGACTTAAGATGAGCTTTATTATTGTGTATGAACCAAACTTTTGGAATCTTTTTAACAACACGCTTTCGTACAGTGTTTATATAAGAAAATAGTAACCTGGTCATCAGACCTGAAAATGAACATTATGATATTATGACCTAAAATACTGGTGGAATTCCTTGTAATGTTCATGTTTCCCTCAAGTTGTAGTTCCTTTTGAGGGGCTTCTGGTTTTGGTGTTTCCTATTAACACACTGTGTCAGTACATGAGTGCCTGTATAGCCTGCGGCTTTTTTCTATTTGCAAACATGGTTCACATGGTTCTCATCTGCGAAAGGGGGCCTTAGCACCATTCCAATCCCTGATCCATATTTCTCCCTCTTTTTTCCTGGGTCTTTTCCAGACAGTTCTGCCTGGCAAAAGTCCTGGAAAGTAAAACGCACCGGTGATGTCATCCCTTGGATTACAAGGGAGGGAGGGGGAGAATAGTGTGGTCATTTTGGATGTGGAGGGAAAGCTTAGAGCTGCAGGGGATTAAGGAGAGGGAAGGGGGAAGGTTTCACCAGAAAGAGAGCTGAACAGTGAGGTGTTGATCCTTCTGATCAGTTGGCCCAGCATCTGCACAGGTTTTTTCCGGGTTTGTAAAGTTAGCAGGTTCCTTCAAGGATCCACAAAACAACAAGACAACTTCAACTCTGCATCAAACTGATATAATGAGAAGGTAATCAGTTTAGCTACTTGTGCACCCCGAGGTAGGGACCATTTTTAAAGAAGAATGGATAATCTAGTCTTTGTCTAGACTATAAAAAATAATAGTCAGTTAATCGATTGACAAAAAACTTTACAACATTTTATTTATTGATCATTTAAGTAATTAGCTTTTGATGAAGGTTGATTTCATGTGTTTGAAGTGGTTTTGAATGTCTGGGTTTTGGATTGAACAAGCAACACATTACCTTTATTAACAAAAAAATGTATATATAACCTCACGGGCATGGGTAGCAATCATGGACTGTATATAGGAAGTGGACGTAGTCATTGTGGCGTCACTCGGTGGTTTGTGGAGTTTGATCAATAGGGCGCCGCCATGTTGATTTTATGCAACAAGTGGCACCGGATAACACCATATTTAGACAAGACGGTGGAGCTAACGGCTGTGTGTGGAGCTAGCTAGCATGCTTAGCTAAGCGCATCTGTAATTCATGTTAACTGTCATTTTAACCAGGATGATAATTTTGTCTAGAGAACAACAGACCTAAAACTAAATGTACTCACCAGAGAAAGAAACAGCCAACTCCTAATAAGCTTTTTCAACAGCACTAATTAAATTTACACAGTGCCGTGGGTACGTGTCAATCATAGATTGAAGCATACTCTGCTTTATGGTGTGTTTTCCTCTAAATGGGACCATAATTTACTAAATGAACATCTTGCTGTGTTGAAGAAGACTTGAAACTAGCGACTGAAACCATAAAATTATTATGAAAGTGTTTACTGAGGTAATAAATCAGGTGTGAAGTAGGGTCATATTACTATTATTTCTAATAGAACCAGACTTCTTTTTGCAACCGGAAGAGTCGCCCCCTGCTGGCCGTTCAATAGAATGCAGGATTAAGGGACTTCCGCATTCACCTAAATTCTCTGACCGGAAGCTTTCTGCTTGGTAGCAAACAGCATGTTGGCTTCTTTTTAGTTCCCCATGTGCTGAGTTCCCAACATGGGAATGCGGTCATCTGAAGTGACAGTAGAAAGGTCAGAGGGTATCTGGTGGACAGAGAACCCTGAAGGAGGCTGGGAAAGTGGAAATGTGTCTGAAGAGAGGGAAAATGAGCAGACATCATGACACTGCTTTGGGTATTGAGGTGTATGTAATATACTGACTATGGCCCTTGTTGTACATTGCTTACTCTAAGATAATTCTTTTTGGCATTTCTTATTTAATGTGATAGTGATAGCTGGAGAGAGACAGGAAAGGTAGCAGTGAGAAAGTGTATGACATGCAGCAATAGGGCCGGGCCACTGCGGTAAGGCATCAATACATGGTACATAGTAGGGCTGAACGATTATTGCATTTGTGGTAATATCGCAATATGATAAAACAAGACATTGTAATCACAAAGGCTGGGATTACACTGTGTTCACTGGGGAACTTAAGCGTTGTCGGAAAATTACTGATGCCTGACGCCTCTATGTCTATTAGAAGTCTATTAGACGCGAGAGGCCTCATTTGGTTTTATTTTCATTGTCCGACTTTTGTTTCAAACCTCAAACTGAGTTGTTATGTTTTTGCCTGCTGGTATCCAGAAAAGTAGTTTGAGTAGTTGGAATATGGATTCTTGTGGAGATTTGAAAAGAGATAAGGACGAAAGGCGGGGTACAACCTGGACAGGTCGCCAGTCCATTGCAGGGCCACACATAGACAAACAACCGCTCACACTCAAATTCACACCTAAGGACAATATGCAAGACACCATTAACCTAGCCTGCATGTCTTTGGATGGTGGGAGGAAGCCGGAGCACCCAGAGAGAACCCACACAGACACAAGGAGAACATGCAAACTCAAGGCCTCAGTGCTATCCACTGGACCACCATGCCGCCCACTTAGAAAGTGCTCAATAGAAGAGTACTGTAAGGGGGTAGATTAAGAAGAGCACAGGAAGTGCATGTTAGAGGTTAGGGGTTAGAGGTGTTAGAGGAAGTGTTCTCGGAAGAGATGAGCTTTCAAGAGCTTCTTGAAGTTAGAGAGGGACGCCCCTGCTCTGATGGCGTGTGGTAGCTCATTCCACCATCGTACTGTCACAGATGAGAACAGGGACTGAGACTGATATGTGTGATGGTATCTGTTCAAATTACATAAATTACCTGGCAACTAGAGTTGCTAGTAAATTGCTGTCAAAACGCCATAATACAATATGTTGCTGTAGAATTCTTTTTACAGTTAATTTTTGATTTTTTTTTACCTAATAAACATTGTATTAAATTATATTCAATCAAAATCAAACTAGAATCTGAGTTGCAACAAAAAATTCAATAAAATTCAACACAGATTTTCACAGTTTTTAGTCAGTTGCTTGTAGACATTGCCACAAGAGCTAATTGCATGCAGGCAACAACTGTTTTATATACAGTCTATGGTAACAACCTATCTGAAAAGAGCATTTGTAATATAACACATATTATTATGGAGCGTACGTTTAACTAAAACTCCACCAGCTTCAGTCTGAGGAATCTAATTGCATTTATCATGCGACTTACACTGCATTGCAGTTTTTTTTAAACTGAATCCAGTATTTTTTATCTAACAGTCAGCCTATCTCATGAGCTAAATTACCAATTCTTGGAGAAAAAGCCTCATGTTCTTCAGTTGATCAAACATATGTATATTAGCACTTTGTATTCACTGTGAGTTAGTCAATTCTGCTGTCTATGAAAGCAGAGATCTGTTCACATTCACCCACTTCAGGGAAGGAATGCGTGTAATAACAGATATCAAACAATGTCAGCACAAAAACATCAAAGCCTTTTGCTCACAGAACAGAGAACAGCATCCAATTGTTGCAGCCCATCAGCCTGTCATTGAGTCTCTTGAGCATTCAAACGTGGAAAGATTTAATAGAAAGGTTATATTTCCGGAGTGGCGGTGAAACCACAGTTATGGCTCAGTCCTGTCAACAGAGCTTCATTCAAGCCTGAGCACGGCAGATTTATTTACAGACACTAATTGTTGAATAAAGCAGTGGGCTTGTACTTTTACTGCACTTTTTGGTAGAAAGAACTCAAATGTTTGGAAATGCAGGTTGTATTGCACAAAACAGAAAAGTCACTTGTGTGAGAGAATATGTTGGCTGGCCGGCTATGTTCATAACACACATTCTTAACCATGAGAGTGACTGTGAGAGCCTTTCTTCTCTAAACAATAGGAAGTTTACTGAAGACTTCTGAAGTTGTTTTGGGGGAGAGGATTACATGGGGAGCTGCATCCAAATTCTTACTTTGAAGCTGAAGTTTATCTAGCTGCATTGTCTGAGAGTGAGTCTGCAGGCAGTCACAACTGATTACAGAGGAGGAAGTCACTGTTTGTTGGCCCTGGAGTTGATATTTGTGATGGAAATTAATCATGTTGACTAAAACAAACAAGCACCCTTTGGGGGATTTGTGTGATGGCACTGAGTGCTCAACCCACAACTAAAGAAAATGCAATCATGCAAATAAACAAAACACAAGCAAATTAATCAAGAAAACAAGGTCATTTATTTGTCATTTTACATCACAGAGTTGCACAATGAAATGTGCAGCCTCTTAATGCCACACACACAAACACACTTAAATTTAGAGTAGAACAAACTGTATAAACCATATATAGAGTTATTTACACATTTACCTATTTTTGTATACACCCATAAAGTAATCATTATGTAATGTGTTTTTTTGGATTTGGATCTGGGGGAATGTAAACAGCAGCAACACAGTGGTGTTGATATTATGGTCGTCATATTAACATTAGAAAGAAAAGTCGACCGCTGGTAAGAAAATCTCTGCAGATAAATTTGATGACACTTGCACAGCATTTAGAATGTTACAGTTACAGAAAACTAAAGCAAATATAATTAACTTACAACAAGATGTGGATTTAGAATAGTTTATTGTATGTTATGCATGAAGGAGAGGTGAGATGATGTAGGAGGGATGGGTTAAGCATCTGGAGGGAGGGATGAGGGGTTAAGGAATTGAGGGATAGGGATGAGGGCAGAGGGATGAAGGTATAACAAAAAGAAAGACTGATCA
This sequence comes from Lepomis gibbosus, assembly GCA_029875015.1. Lineage (NCBI taxonomy): Eukaryota > Metazoa > Chordata > Actinopteri > Centrarchiformes > Centrarchidae > Lepomis > Lepomis gibbosus. The sequence continues at coordinate 47 of JAPMOB010212732.1, read as the reverse complement.
ACAGGAGAATTAGCTGTTGGTGAAGTTAGTGATTGCCTGTTGCCTGA